>JAUKNK010001294.1:0-44795 GCA_030765055.1 Mantis religiosa | reverse complement strand
ATTTTCAACTTCATGAAAATATTCTTTGCGTGGTTTCATAGAAGAATATAAAATATAATATTTTCCAACCTAATTATTCTTAGTGATTAAATATATTTATTTACCTGCTGTTTTCAATTACCATAATAACTTATATTTAATTATGCTAAGGTACGCCCGGATATTCCGTAATGAAATGCTCCCATTAAAGGTAAACAAATGGGGTACGTCATAAATGAATAAAACACTGTCGCTTAGTTAAGGCTATCTCGAGGATTTAATTGTGACCTATTAAGGCACTTCAGGGCATAAAACCTTGCGCACGTTGACCTACATAGATCCATTGTAGTTTCTACCCCAGAGAAAGCTGCAGGTCTCAAACATGCGTGTAAGTTTCTGGCTGTGAGAGTGTCCACTCTTCTTTCGGCAGGTATCCGCGCCATCTATCCACACCCCGGAACCCAGAAGCAAGTCTAGTTTGTGCAGAAGACTTCGTGGTGAAACGGCAGATGTGTTGAAGGGAGCTGTACCTCCTCCGTCAATCGAGCACGTGACCCACCGTGATTTAATCTCCCCCACCTGAGCGGAGGTGCCCAGAGGGAGGTAAAACTGAATGTAATGAGCCCGCGGGTGTTGCCTGTTATAGGATAAGCCGATACCACACAATGCTTGGCAGGACCGGCAATGGGATGAAAGTTGGTTTATAGTTGGTGCACATCTGTCGAGTTTTGTTTCTGCGCTGCGTGCTACAGCGGCGTATGTTCGTTTACGGAAATCAATAAAACACCCGGTGTACACTTCTTGGTAATGATTCTGTGCTGATAGTGATTACGATGGTTCTGATAATGTCTATTCTGATTATTCTAATTATAGTGATGGTTCTTAGTGATGATTTGATGATAATTATGATTATATGGTGATAATGATGATACTGGCGATTGAAGGTTTGATAAAGTCGCTTTTAGAATTTACAAAGATATTGCGATCTGGTGGTTAGCATACTAATCCACATCCAAAGGTATAGAGCAAATAGCGTGTGTGCCTCACGTTCAAGAGATCCCGAGTTTGAATCCCAGTCAGGGTGAGGTTTCTCCAAGGTTTTCCTTTATCCTGAAAGATGTGTGTGAAGTAACTCGAAAATCTGTGTACACTGGGCTCATTTGAGTATCATTTCTCCAATTTCATTCATCTCCAATATGACTTAACGTTGGTGGACGATAATTAGAAGAAGAAAAATCCGAAAGTGCAGGGCTGGAAGGGCAGTTACTCGTTGATTGTTACTATTTTGACCTTCCTTTGAATCTGTGCTTGTCTGTGCTTACGTACGGCTGAAAAATATTAAAACATAGTCATCACTGTCAAGTATTAAGAGCTTAAATGTTAAAAGATGCTTATTAATGAATAATTATTCGAAATCTCAATGCCTGCTTACCTTCGTTAAAATGTATTTTGCATATGATTTACAAGAAATTCTGTAGTGTCATTAATTTCCCTATCTATTCTATAGCTTAATCATACACGATTTTTTTTTTCTGTTTGCTTCCTGATAATAGATACAAATTTCATTAAATTTATGTATTTTTACTTACTCTACCAATTACATAGTAGATAGTGAAGGTATCGTATTCCATTCAAAAATTTAACGACTAGATTTTGGTGGACTCATTTCTCGTACTGTGGTCTCTGATTAAAATATATATATTTTTAGAAAAAAAAATTACTTTGAATACCATACTTAGTCGTCTTCCAAAGTTGCGACGGAAAAATTTTCATAAAAATCTCTGCACCACAGCCTGGACTTTACATGGAATAATTTTTAAAAACGTTATTTTCTCAAAAAGTCTCTAGCAGTTTTGATTTAAATGCGGTATGTTTAAAATATTTTTACGCCAAATAAAATATATTTTTAGGATTTTCTGGAAATTTCTTGAGAAGTCTTCCTCTTTCCGAATGACGTTTTATGATTACTATGCCAGAATTTTGCTGCACAAAAGCATGCAGATTTCGTTAAATGACTAATTCATGCGTTACATTTTATCCTTGCTATTTGTTTGAATTTTCGCATAGTTGTCTGAAATAAAATTCGACATTCTGTATGTCCTGGATTGCAAAGAGAATGGAGTGTCAGAACCATCACGTATCGCTATTCCTATTGTCCATATATGGACAAATAATGTTTACCTCGGTTAACATGAAGTACCGAGTGTCTCAAATGAGTCTCCGCAGTGTACTCGGTCGCATATTCGTGTGGTTAAGCTGATAGCGGAAGTAAGGTGAGAGAGCATTGACCTTCGAGCAGATAGAGGCCGCGTCCTTCCTTCCTCCTACGGCGTGAATATCTCAGTGAGAAGGGTGCTTTTGTAAAGTGTTATGCTCGTGAAGTGAAGTAAATACGAGGGTGGTGTGAAAAGTTCTCGGCCTGATAGTGAGAAATGATAATTCTTGCTTCCAATATAGTTTTTTTTTTAATTTTTTAACATAATCTCCTCTAATATCAACACATCCAACAGTGTTCCAATGTCACTATCCCCTCTTTGTAGTGTTTCTGTGGAAGTGCTGCAAGGTACCCAGTTACAGCCATAATTGCTTCTTCATTGGATGAAAAGCGCCTACCAGCGAGGAATTTGTTCAGTTTTGGAAACAGACGGAAGTCCGAGGGAGCCAAATCTTCGGAATTGGGTGGATGTTTCAACACTTCATAGTGCAAATCTCTCAATTTCCCCATTGCCAAATCACTTTTGTAGGCAGGTGATTTGTCCTAATAAAAAGCAACTTTGTTTTTCTTTTTTAACCCGGGTCTGTTTTCACGAATGTTTGCATTCAGTTTGGTTGGAAGTTGAGGTTAGTATTCCCCAGCAATGGTTTTACCTTTTTCGAGATAGTCAATCAACAAAATTCGTTTGTCGTCCCAAAAAAACTCACGCCATGATCTTTGCTCCGATGGCATCATCCTCGCCTTCTTTGGAGCTGAAGAACCAGCTTCTGCCCATTGCCTCGACTGTTGCTTGGTTTCAGGTGTGTAGTGGTGAATTTATGTTTCATCCATTGTGACGTATTGGCGTAAAAGCCACTTCTGTTCTGAAAATGCTCCAAGCATTTTTCAGAAAGTGTCATGGCTCCCATCTTGCGCAAGCTTTTTCATGTTAAATTTCTGATGCAAGATGTGACGAATACGTTCCTTTGAGCATTAGCAATTTTACACCCCTTTGTACGTCGATCTTCCAAAATCATGATATGTACTTTTTTCAATTTTTAGACGTACTTCGCGTGGATCGTCTTGAACGCCTTCACGACCACGTTTAAAATAGTCCGCCCATTTCTTCATAATGGAAATTAAAGATGAAGAGTCTCCATACACATTTACAATACGCAAATGAATTTCTGTAGGTGTTAAACTTTCTTTTACGAAGAATTTTATCACAGTACGACACTCAAATGCCTCCATTTTCAAAGCCTGCTTCAAACAAGAGTCTACAGTCAACTGTTGCTTGGAATAACTTGTACGTTTACATAGGCCCTATTAACAGGTGTACCAACGTAAGGAAAAATCAAATCATGCAAGTAGTGCCGCGATCTCTGGGTGAGGCCTAGACCTTGTAACACCACCCTCGTATGTTGACAATTGCTGACCTAACTGACTTGAGCGAGCGTGTTAGCATTCCCCTCACTGCGGAGAACCATTTGAGACTCCCGATGCATGTAACAATATCTTTAAAAATGGATAGCATAATGTGTGTAAAGGTCTCTTTGGCATTTGCAGTGATTTCTAACAACAAAAAATGTTGCTTACTTCTGATATTAATGTATCAGTCATAAGTTGTTTTAAGCATATTTTCTAAACGATAGCTACTACAGGATGGTTCTGAAACAATTGTACATTTTGTGTTTAAAAGTGCAATAAAACAGAAACAAGTGCATTTCAAGGTCGATGTCTAGACGCTGTACGTTTGTATAGAACTCCCGGAGGAGAGTTCAACGTAAAAGGCCGCTGATGTCATTTTGACGTTAAAGATATAAATGCCGCAAAAATATGTTACATTACATTTCCTGCGCATTCTTCATATTTGATATCGGAACCTACTTGGTGGTATATTCTGTTTTTTCCCCTTTTATTATGTGTGATGAAGACAAAGAAGTAAGTGATGATGAACAAGAAAAAGGTTGCTAGGTCTATTATCAAATTGCAAGTTAAGCTCTTTCGTTTTATGTCAGAGGTTAATTGTGAAATCTTCATCAGAATTGACGTAATGAATTAAATAAGAAATCTTCAAACCGTTAGTCGTTCATTGGAGGAGGGTGATGGACTTTTTTTTTTTGGTGAACATTTTAAGCAGAGCTTTTGCTTCTGAGCAAAATTAAATGCAAACTCAATTTAAACGTGTTTACAATACAGTTCAAATAACTTGGAATGAATTTTAATCATTCATTATCAAAGCAAGTTACTTTCAGCCCCCTCTGTGACGTGGTGGTAGTGTGTCTTCCTCAATTTAAGAGGTCTCGAGTTCATAGCTCGGTTAAGTTGAGCAACCTAGATAAGGATTTTTTCTGAAAGGTGATTATCTGTTAACTCTAGCTTTATGGACCCCCAACTCATTTGAGCAGCATTATTTCACCCATTTCATTCATCACTGCATATAACTTACGTTAAATGTATTTTTAAAAAAATTGCAACTTTCTTTTGTTCGAAGTTCAGAGTACTGTGTTTGGCAGAGAGCTTAAAGTAAACTGAAATTTAACTAAACAGTTTTATACTGCTATATACAGTTTTATACAAATAGCTTTTTTGTAGCTTTAAACCTCGTTCGGTTTTTCAACTGTCATTTCACTATTTTTATCATTAGTTAAACTAGTGCTGCTTTCCCTGAGACTTTGTTTAACTCAGTCACCTGACAAATGCGAACTAGTTCACTTTTAATGAAATTACCACTTCTTCCAGGCGGTTTTTCTGGTGAGTAGATCACATGACGTGTTTAGTCCCTTGCACGTCACCAACTTACAGCGCTTTTTATCGTTGTGTCGCTCCCTGACTCACTGATTGCAAGAGTGTTCTGGAATACAGTATGCCTGCGTAAATTACATTATCTTTTATCTGGATATGTACCTTAAATATTTACCCTCCTGGGCGACCTGTTCTTGATCCTGGCCCCTGATAAAGTTTTAGAACGTTGGAGTGTTGCTTTTAGAACGTTAGTTACCTTGGAGAGCTCGCTACTTATCTGTTTACCGGACTGACTGCCCGGCATCGACGTTCCTCACAAACTTGCCTCATAGTTGCTCTCTGTAAGTATTGTAATAAAGTGTGGTCATTGTTTTCAGTAAAGAATTGAAATATGCGAACTAAACTTGTATACCTTAATTACGACAGCCTGTCAACTCATCTTATACTCAGATTTTTTCCTGAATTTTTTATTTTGAAATATTGCCACATTTTTATAGAATTAAAGGATTTTGTATTGTTTATGAAGCAAATGTTAGACACGTGTTTATGAAACCATGTTTGTTTTTAAGGGAACTTGTTAGCAATTCTAGTGATCTGCATGCAGTTATCAAGGCTGCAAATACATTTTGCATATGTCCATATATGTTTAAGCATGGCGTTCAAAAATTTACTGTTAGATAGGCAGCAGAAAACAACTATTAGTTCAAGGGTGAATTTTTGATAGGCATTTCAGTGCTCTGATAGAGATAATGCACTCAACAGGATCTCTTGAACAAATTCACTTTCGAGATGAGTTGTTTATCTCAAAAAGTGAAGATTAGTCCACATTTTCGATGAACTGTTTCAGTAACTGTCAGTTAACAACCAGCCATGTTGGTGAACCGTTCGAGCTACCTGTCACTGCAACATATGTACGATCATAAATGAAACCCTGTGGTTGTACAGCGATAACGAGAAGTACAGGTGTCTGGTCAACAGGTAGCTCACTCCAACAATCCGTGTGGAAATACGCACGCTCTCCCACAATGAATACTCATTCATAATTAACACACGTAATGGCATTCTGCTGTATGTTACAGTTCTAGATTATCCACACATAAATATATAATTTTATCAATAACTTTACTCGTTATCACTTATAATAACCATGCTTAAACACACATATAACAAAATAAAACGCTGTTTTTAAGGATTTCTTCATGCAAAAACCCTTTTTAATGGTAACATAATGTAGACCTCAACGAAATTATACTTTTTTACTCTCAAAGAGGACATATTTGCTAAAAATTATTTTGACCTGGATAAGGATAACCTGGATGAGTTAACTAGATAACGGTGATTTTCCCTTATCCTGAAAGATGAATATCTGCCATTATTGTTGTACGTCACTGAAACTTACAGGATTTGCACTTACACAAATCTAAGCTTTATTGAAACTGTGTGTTGTATGTTGTTAAGTGCGGGAGACATGAAGCACGAAACTTATATACTCACAACTACATAGGTATAAAATGTAGTGGTGAGGTGTTCAGTCTGTGAGTAGGGCACTTTTGTGACCATCTCGTCGCCGTAGCGGTTTTGGTACGCCCTGAGCGCTAATTATCTAGAATGGATTTAGAACCACGCTCAAATTCAGCAGCCCACTTTTTAGCCGTCGAAAACGAAAGGGAACAATCCTTTTATGTCAAATCCAACTTAATTTGTATTTCTGTTGGGGTTAAACTCTGCAAAACGAAGTACTTTATCACAGCTGGTGTTCCATTTTATCCATTTTTGTGGAAAACGTTAGCACTAGTTAAACAATTGACTGCGCTTACTGTTCTAAAATTATAGTGGGCCGTGTAACTCTTTCTAACCACATCATGTATGTTAAATTCATAAGCCATTATCTCAGAAAGTATGATATCTCATTAAAATTTTTCCAGCATATAGAGGTGTACTTTTCTAAGTTACTGATTTTCTTTTATCTGCTTGGTTTGTTTGTTAAGAACGAACATATTGTATACTTAATGACACATCTTTTGTTTGTACTTTATCATAAATTAGTTTTAAAAGACAACATATCACTTTATTAACACAAAATACATCTATTACAACAATTTGGGTTCTTTTGATTATTATAAAGAGTGATTTAGTTATCTACAAAGTTTTTGAGAAAATGATTTATACGAGATAATGTTATTCACAGAAAAGCTGTTTAAGGAAATAATGAACAACTCAAACTCGCACACATATATATATATATATATATATATATATATATATATATATATATATATATATATATATATATATATGTTAAAGCTTATAGCTTGAGTACACAATGGAGGTAATTTGCAATGCAAAACATCCCTTAAAAGATGGAAAAGAGTTATGACCAGGGCAAAATTCAAGGTACAAAATGGTGTATTTATAAAATTTAGAAAATCTACAGTATATAACAGAGAAAGACACCTTCGAGAGTTGTGACGTAATTCAGCACGGAGCGAGGCCTGCAGTGCGTGTGACGTCAAGCAAGAACCGTGTAATGGCGCTGTGAGTACAGAATTTGAGGGTTCAGTCAGGTGCATCGCACTTGATGACAGTAATGCAGCTACTGCGTACCAAATGGAACTGTTAAATTTACAATGTGACGATTTATTGAAGGGCAAATATACACACAAGAAAGACTTGGCTGACTTTTACAAGAATGTCCCCCAAACCAGATTTCCGAGGTTGTATTCACTTGCCGCACGGACATTGTGTATGTTTGGCTCAACTTATGTGTGCGAACATTATGAAATTGCTAAGTCCAAACCCCGAAGTACCTTGTCGGATCACTATCTGACATGCAGCCTCGATTACAAATTTCCCAGACATTACGTCCTGATATTGATAAACTAGTTAAAGAAAAACGAAACACAAAGTGTCGGAAAATGTCCGCGTAATTTTGTTCTGAATGGTTCTCCTCTAATTCGCAGAGAAAATTACTTTGTTTTCTTTTATTTACTTTATAACATGCCTGACCTTCAGATAAATTACGAGTTGAAGTTTTGAATATTTTCTCATAGCAGAGAGCCAAAATGTAATTTTTTTATAAAGTGTGACCAAATGTGTAATTAAATCAGTGAGCATTAGTATCACAACACTCAAGATGTAAGTTGTACATATTATTAATACCGATACGTTTCCTGTCTTTCCTTCGCTGTCGGAAGCCCTACACATAAACTATTTCTTTCCTCGTGGACACCGAAATCAGTGCGGCGACGTCACACGCTAACCTGCCTTTGTTTGGGGGCATATATGTCGGTTAGAGCTGACAGAGGTGACGTCACACCGCCACCACCTGTCTTACCGGGGTGTATAAGATATTTTGTTGAAATTTATCACATTATTACAGACATATTGATTTGTTACAGAAGTATTAATTTGTTATATTCATTGCTGAGGTAGCTTCATATGATCTGTTCCAGAAGTAATCACAAAGGAATTGCGACTTGCAGAACCTTAATTAGCAAGCAGATGTTTCAAATCAGATGTTCTGTTCAACTTATCTTAATTTTCCTTATTAGTGAACTAAAATATGTTTTTGCAGGTTCGTTCCATTTTTTATTTTGCTTGGTGGCCTTTGGGCTTATATTATAGGGAAATGATTATATTTTGTAGTAGGTATAGGAAATTCTTAGGTGGCCATGACTTCAATATAAATGAAGTGATATCGCTCCTCTGTAAACTTCAGAAGCTCTGAATATTAATCTGGTGGTTTAAACAATCGCAGTTTTGTGTTTCTGTTATCGTTATAATTATTAAAGTTTATATACTCAGTGTTATACCTGACTGAAAGTGCAAATGGTATTAAAGTTTCCTTTCTATGCATGGACACGGATATATCACAATTCTTGTTAGATAACAATAATATAAATACTAATGAAGATTAAGATATACATACATGGAAACTCTAAGTTCAGAACTAACCTTAACTAACTTTGCTTAAAACTAACCTTAAAAACTAATTCAGCCATAAAACATATAACTTAATAACGTGCTATAGCATCTTAAAGTATAAGAGCTGTTCACAGGATAATGACAATTTTAAACATAAATACAGGATTATTCTCATTTCCCTGTACCTGCAGTAAGCAGCCAAGATCACGCGATGATTTATGAAATGCTCTTTCTTCCACAGGAACATAGAACAATCCTTCTCTCACATTGAAATTTCCAAGATGGCCAAACCACAAAATATCAAACCACTACAAATTTAAAAGTTGTAGCATAACTTGAATCAGCCAATCGCCTTCGAGATCCAGTACGCCAGCGCCTGTATTTTCGGGTGGCAAACTAAAATTTCTTGTTGACATTTCTCCTATCTCAAAACTTATTCTAAGTCGACTAAGGACTATCCTGAATCGGCAATATTGCCAGAGCGGAGGAACTCGGCTTTGGCTCTCAGCATTCCACTCAACACCATCTACTTAGTCTGGTCGATGAAATTTACACAGCCTTTAACAGGGAGCAGTTCGTTTCAGCACTGCTTTTAGATATCACCAGAGCATTCGACAGCGCATGGCACGAAGGCTTACTCTGCCGTCTCATCACCTACTAAACCCATTCCTACTTAATTCATCTCATTCACTTCTACCTCACTGACAGAACCTTTGCTGTCTCCCACGACGGAATCTTATCCTCATCCCATCCCATCCCATTAGAGCTGGCATTCCCCAAGGTAGTGTCCTGGCACCCACTCTCTTCCTTCTATACATCAACACCCTACCATCCCTGCCACGCTGCTCGCTGTATCTCTTTGCTGACGATACAGCTGTCACCTCCACCTCATCAGAGCTCAACCTGTGTGCTCACAGGATTCAACAATATGCGGACCTCCTCACCACCTGGTTCAAACGTTGGCGCCTACGCCTCCTCCCAAGAAGAGCCAGGCCATCACCTTCTCTAAATAGCGGATCTACCACCAATTCGCCTAGCTGGTGAGGACGTCCATCGGAAAACGTACGTTAAATATCTTGGTGTTCTACTGGACATCAAATTGACTTGGAGAGAACACAGTACATATGTGGCTAATAAAGTTAGCAAAAGAATGGGTATGCTATACCCTCTCTATAACCGTCGATTGGTGATGTCTCTGCCTACAAAATTGCTCCTGTAGAGTCTGTCTAGTAAACGCGAGTGCAGTTTGCCCCTCAAAGGAATCTACCCTCCCGCCCAATAATGACCGTCATAAATCTATCTCCACACTTCAGAAATGGAACACTGTCTTTGTGAACCAATAGCAACCCTGATTTTCTCGAAGTGACAGTCTTATGTCTACTCCACGTGGAGTCTCAGTTGCCAAAGTTCCAACTTCCTGTTGATATGTTTCATTACGTGCAGAAGTTCGTTGTGTGTCACGGTGTGGAGACCGTGGGAGGGAAATGCAGTGGTAAATGCAAATGAAGTAGTAGATAACTTTCAGTCAAGTGAACATAATCAAAGTGATGACTATAGTGTGAATAACGGGGCCGAGTTATGTTACTGGAAAAGCCTCAAAAAACAAAGTTATAACGGGAACTGTTTCTAAGCAAATTCAAGCGCTTGTTTTGAACACATATAAATATGTGCTGACAAATAATCTTGGTAAGGGGTCATGCAATGAACCTGATGATAAGTTCTGGGCATTCACAGAAATACAGTAAGAAATATTGTGACGAAAGGAACACCAAAGATGCCGATAAAGTGTGAAAACAACAAAAAATGTTTCTCTAAAGTAGATAATTTCACATGCGATTTAATTCGTCGAGAAATTTATAGATTCTATGCAAAAGGAAGAGCGCCCACCTTAGACGAATTGGTTGCACATTTTCCAGAAAGTTGTGATTTTCCTTCTGGGCACTGCACTTTGCGCGGTCTCCTAAAGAAGCTGGGTTTCAAATACCGCACCACGAATAAGTTAAGGGTTATTATGGAATCCAGTAGAATTGTAGCTGTGTGTGTGTGTGTGTTTGTGTGTGTGTGTGTGTGTGTGTGTGTGTGTGTGTGTGTGTGTGTGTCAAAACTAAGGAAGTTTCGCAGTAATGGACATAAGATAATTTATTTAGACGAAACCTCGTACGATGCCCATGACGTATAGAGAAAGGTGGCAACCTTGCAGAAAGGTCTGGGAGAAGGAGGGCCGGTGTTGTAAAACGATTATAAGGGTTCGTCAAAGGCAGCGGCCGACGTGCACATGAGTTAACTAAACAGACTCTGCAAGCAAGTGCTCCGACCAGCCATTACATACGCCAGTGAAATATGGGGAGTAGCAGCCAAGTCTCACCTACACCGCCTTGAAATTCTACAATCCCGATTCCTGCGCATTGCCACAGACTCCCCTTGGTACATCCCCAATCTAGTTATCCGACGAGATCTACGTGTCCCCACAATAACAGACTACATCCTACCCTTTGACGTTCTTTCTATCAAAACCTCTCCCACAACTTGAACTCCTTCATCCGCGGTCTAGGTGAGTACGACATCGATCCTGGAGAGCGCTACAAACGCCGAGGCTGTTTCTAGGCACATAAAATAACACATCAGATGGCTTATATATAACTCCAACCTCATCTTGTGCCGCATATTATCCTTTCTTACAAAACACTCCACTGCCAGTAGAGGGCCTAGCCCTGGTCTGGCTTGAGACCGAAGGTCTGGCATTCAGATCTTCAATGTCCAGTCGTGTGTTTGTGTGTGTGTGTGTGTGTGTGTGTGTGTGTGTGTGTGTGTGTGTGTGTGTGTTTGTGTGTGTCTGTGTGTATGTGTGCGTGTGTGCGTCCTATCTCGGCTTCCCCCTGTGAATTCAGCTTTAAACTTTTCTACCAGTGATGCCAACAAAAGCAATAAACATCTGAAGTTGCATAAAGCAGAAGAAGTCAAACAGTGAACAAGGCTTTATGGCAACATCCAGCTAAACAAACAAAATTATCATTACCTAAACCGAATAATGAGTCTACTTATAAGAATCAGAAAACTGAAGCTTTTATTATGGATGGTACCTGCTCTAATTCAAACTTATGTTCCGTACACAGAATAATAAGTTTTTATGCATTGATAACAACGGAGCATCGAGTTCATTCGTCTCCATAATTCCTGCTCGGAATAGATATCAAACGTTCACAAACATGGATGAAGTTTCTGATGTTTCCAAAGGAGCCTAAACAGAAAGTGTCATCAATTTGCTTAAAAAATATTGAAAATTATGACCTTCTTATGCAAAGCATACGCAATCATACAGAATCAAAATTTCACACAGAACTAAGAGGTTCAACAACAAAGATATTCCCATTAATTTCTGATTTTCGATGTTGAAATACATATTTTGAATTCATAGCTCAAGCATAATACATCCTGAATATGAAAGGTTTTACGTAATCTTATGAAACCTTCCTTACTTAATTAGCGATGCGGAAGTACTACATGCATTACGGGAATTGCACTCTCCTGTGCAGAAAGTGGCAAGACTTGTGGGGAAAAGTAAATAACCATTACCTCCCTGTCAAGTAGAACTTGAAGATGTTGATGCAGGAAAATCAAATACCTCTGCTTTACAGTGTCATCAAAGTTGAACTACACAGAAAGTCCACGTATTTGAATATTCCAACAATTCCATAGTGCTGGTTTATTTTCAAATATTAAAATAAATTGCTCTATTCGCAAGAAGTGCTGCTTGTTTGTTAATGGCGTAATGTTCGCGTGATTGTCTTCACTTGTCTCTTAAGTCATTCAGTTGCTTATATCGTTGCTATCAGTTGTACAACTTTTACTTAGTTTCACAATAGTTAGAAAAGAAGTTATCACTCATCTAAGCCTGTGATTGGACAGTCTCAGTGGTTGCGGGTTGTTGCGGCTCATTTTCCGTAGTGAGAGAGAGCCTAACCTAACCTAACCTCCCGTGACGCAATCGCTTCGCTCGCGTAAAGAGTAGTTGCTTACAGAGGCGTAACGTACGCAATACGGGCCCGCCTGCAAAATTTAAAATCCGGGCATCCTAAAATATAATCTATAGCAGATCAGTAACTAACTTACATAACTTCAGTTATAGCTATATTATTGGATGCCACAGTTAGTCACATTCACAATACGCTCAAGGATGTGTTTACATATGTTCTTACTTTCCTTTAGTTCTGAATTCATACCCGCGTCAACTGTTTTCCTTACGCCACGAATAGAAAACGACGCATGCGTTCAAATATGTATAGCTAGTTTCGTGTCGCAATATACTTTTGGTTAGGCACCTCCAATCTCGAACTCCTTCCCTCCAAGCTGACGACGATTTCTGCTCTCTAAGCAGCCAACAAGATTTACAATAAACAGAGCCATTTTTAGATGAATAACACAACCATTCTCTCCAAATTCTTTGTCCTGCCAATGTGAACTTTTCCTAATATTTAGTGGAGAAGGACCTGCTTAGCATCTTTGGCGAATGGGCCCGCTGGCTGACAAGAATTTTGTCTAACAAGGAACTTTCTAGTTTCATTATCTGCATCTAATTGACAATCTTCACGATCATTTAAATAGTCTGTGATTGGCCCAATTATATTTATGGCGTTTGCTATTTCGTTTTCACTTTCACAATTATTATTGGTGTTCACTTCAGAAATACACTCACTTATGACACTGCAAACTTCTGTAACTGTTCAGCTAGTACTACTATTACTAGCAGGAGAAAAAAGAATCACTTATTTTCATGAATTTGTTTGTTTTTTTTCCTAATTCATGCTTCTTCTATCTTTTGTTTTGCACCACTTAGATGTTCGTACTCAACTTTAAAAGGTTTCATTTTATTGTAAAAGTACACAGTTAAATATAAAAACTTAAACGTTTAACCAGTAAAGTTTTGAAAATGTCACACCACTTTTTACGCAGACCCTAGTTCCCGCGAAGAAAGCTCGTCTGAAACTGAGATGGCTGTTGACTGACCTGCCAGTTATTCACATCTTAATGTATAATTAACATTGTTGTCGAATGAGAAGTGTGACAAAAGTTAATGTTTAGAAAAAAAAATGTGTGTATTACAATATCGTGAACTCTACACATCTGCCTAATGTGATATTTTGGTATTCGTTTTCATTGTTGTAACTATGCGCCGCTCGTTTGTGACGACAGAGAAACATGATGCAAACCAGTGTTATCAGAGAATTTGTAGTGAAGGACAAGCATTGTTAACGCACACAGCTGTGCTAAACTCAACTAAACGTTGACCGATTCTAGGAAACCGTTTGGAATTATCTGACCATTAACTTTCTATGCAGACTGACATTAAACTTTACTATTTATGATATACATATTTTAGAATTTATATCTGTATATATTCAATTTTTTATATTTATTAATAAGAATAATATGATTTTCTCTTTTTCTGCGGGCCCCTAAAATACCGGGCCCGCCCGCATTGCAGGCCCTGCGGGATCTAACGTTACGCCCCTGGTTGCTTATGAGGATTTTAATGGCTACTTACAGCTTGTAATGAAGAATTTGAACGCTACTTCTTGGAAAGCTAGATAAACAATGGAATGTGTCAACCAGAATGGCGATTTTGTTAGTCATATGTTGGCACCTCTGGAAATGTGCAACGCCTACAACAGCAGGCCATGTCCAGAATTAAGAGCTTTAACACTGAAATTGCCCACTAAATTTTGTGGTAACACTGACTTGTTTCCGGGACCGTGACCTAATTGCCATAGTGATACTGTCGATATCTCGGAGTCGAGCGCTCCTCGTTATGATTTTTCTGTATTCTATGTGGGGGGAAAGCTGCCAACACTGGACGTACTCTAAGAAAGAAGCACTTCTTAGCAAAAGCCGATGAAATGAAGCACTTGCTGAGCAGTACTAATTTGAAACAATCAGGAAATTAGTAGCAGACATTCGCAACAAGAGGGTAACATCAATCATGGATGTCAGAGCTCGGAGACGAGCAGCATGGGTATTTTTGAGAAGGGCGCATGTTAGCGGCTTGTATGGCTGCCTGTAGCTTAACCGAGGCGCTCCGTCTCCACCCCTGTAAGTGTGGAAATTACCTCATTTATTAGGTAAGGGGAGGCGACCCCTGTAGCTGACACCTCTCCTTTGCACCTGCTGCAAAGCATTATTGAGTTTCCTGCTGGAAGGGGTGGAACGCCAGGTTGTGTGGAGGGATGTTCTCAAGAAAGAAGACTACTGCACTTGTACAGTAAGCTGCAAAAAGTATCAAGACATACGACCATTCCACCTTGGATTGCCAAATTTGATTTATAGGTCTATTACGTAAATATCTTGGAATTTATTTATTGAGGAGCTTGGTACAAATTGATGGCAAGCAACATGCAACATTCTTCAAGAAGTGCTATTCTAAAAATATCTTGATTAAACTGTACTTTCCTAAGGTTTCTTATCGAGATGACATTTGTTTTAAGATAAATGCATTTATCATCATTTCCTTTGCCAGCTGTGCGTAATAAAACATTCCACATAAAGATTACATAGCGAATCTACGTTTTCAGGACACCTGAATTATTTATTTATTTTATTTATTTATCTATTTATTTACGTTTTACAACTCTAAATGACTGGTATTTATGTTCAGCATCTTCCATTGAAAATCAAGGAAATATCCCATCCTATACAACAAGTTTCCTTATTTTCTATTTACTCAAAAATATTTCCAATTTTGAATAAAATTTCATTTTTAAATAATGGGTGATCAAATATATATCTTGAATTTTCTAGGAATAGACTCTAAAGCCGTCTCTTGTGAATGACCTTCCCTTTTTAAGGAGAAAACCTCCAACGTTGTCGTGTCAGACAGTGAATAAAATGATATTTAAATGAGCCCAGGGCACATAGAGCTTAGAGTTACGAGACATTCATCTTTCAAGATAAGGGAAAACCTCCAACGTTGGGTCATATAGGACGATGAATGAAATGATATTCAAATGAGTACAGGGTACATAGAGCTTAGAGTTACCAGACATTCATCTTTCAGGATAAGAGAAAACCTCCAACGTTAAGTCATATCGGACGATGAATGAAATAATGTTCAAATGAGTACAGGGTACATAGAGCTTAGAGTTACCAGACATTCATCTTTCAGGATAAGAGGAAACCTCCAACGTTAAGTCATATCGGACGATGAATGAGATGATGTTTAAATGAGTACAGGGTACATAGAGCTTTGGGTTGCTAGACATTCATATTTCATGATAAGGGAAAACCTCCAACGTTGGGTCATATCGGACGCTGAATGAAATGATGTTAAAATGAGTACAGGGTACATAGAGCTTAGAGTTACCAGACATTCATCTTTCAGGATAAGAGGAAACCTCCAACGTTAAGTCATATCGGACGATGAATGAAATGATGTTCAAATGAGTACAGGGTACATAGAGCTTAGGGTTGCCAGACATTCATCTTACAGAATAAGAGGAAACCTCCAACGTTAAGTCATATCGGACGATGAATGAAATGATGTTTAAATGAGTACAGGGTACATAGAGCTTAGGGTTGCTAGACATTCATCTTACAGAATAAGAGGAAACCTCCAACGTTAAGTCATATCGGATGATGAATGAAATGATGTTCAAATGAATGCGGGGTACATAGAGCTTAGAGTTATCACATTCATATTTCAGAATAAGGGAAAACCTACAACGTTGTCATATCGCACGATGAATGAAATGGTGTTCAAATGAGTACAGGGTACATAGAGCTTAGAGTAAGCACTCATTCTCCTTTCATGACAAGGGAAAACTCACCCTTAGCGAGATACGAACTGGGAACCTTTTGAACATGAGGCAGACATGCTGCCACTACGTTACAGAAGCGAGTTGAGTGAGTTTTGCACAACTTAAAAACCGTTAGTGAAAAACAAACTCTATTACATAAAAGATTAGTTCTTGTTAAGCCATACCTTTTATATCAAGTAACGTAAGTATTCTCTTCTCATTGGTTTGAATTTGAAGAATCGCTGTTCGTTTTTTTCTCTCCCGTCGTCATGCATTTCAAAGGCATCACATAGCCACCTACGTTTTAGCTTACTTTATCTTTCTTATGCCTATTTGATGTAGGTTTATCTCAAATAACTAGAAGTAGATAAAACGATAGAAGTTTTCGGAAGAAAGTTTGATTGACTCAGTTTTTATTAAACAAACTTTTCACGTCATTTGGGGATTGTCACGGTCTCGATCCATTAAAGGGCTGCATTTCAAGCCACTTAGCATATTAAACGTGCCTGACTCCATGATGAAGGGTGTAAATAGAGATTTTCGTACACACCCACGCCTCCTAATTTTAGGTCAAAATTTACAACCCTTCGTTTATTTTCTGTGTGTTTCACGGCACGATAATCGCATATAGTTTAATATTTTGTTGCAACTAACGCTGCGTAACCCTTTTTCCCTTAGTTTTCTAACATAAAGCGCATCAATAATTTAGTAAATATCTGTACTACAGAAGTTCCTTTTCATTTCATTGATAAATTTTCACTACAGTTATTCACAGAACTTAACTATGACAAAGGAAGCTGAGTAGTCTGAAGAATTCACGCCATAACTTTGAAGCTTCTTTAGTTTGGGATTTTACAGCAATTCTTAGACAACGATAGCTTTGTATAAATTTCTTTTCGTTTTGGAATGTAATTTATACAAAGAGGCAAAACTCATGCATTTGTCCGTTATTCCTGGAGTTGAGCTAAAATTCTCCTGCTCACCCGTCACCGTTACCTCTTCCTCAGCCGTCCATTTGTTTTGCCACGAGGTTTATCACTCTATTGTCCTAGAATATTCTTTTAATATGTTCACTCCAGGCTAATTTTATTTTGTACAATGCATTTAAATATAATATCTTTAATTCTTCTTTATTCTTATTTTATCTCTTCTTTAGCACCCTCTCACACTTTGTAGAAATTTTGGCGCTCATATGTTACTGCTGCCCTTCTCCTTTAAAATCCGTGATCTACTTCCATTAACAAAACTGGTACAGACATTTCCTTGCAAATATTTGTAGTCAAATATATTTATCTTTAATAAACTGGTTTTGGGTATAATATATAGAAATAATTGTTGTTTCACACTAGCCGTGTGTAGGACGCAGTATGAAAGAGTAGAACCACACTGAAAAATGCAATGCCATAGCCGGAATTTGAACCACGGATCTTCTGGTCTTCGTCCATTGAATTTTTCAGTCTCGCTCTACCATTTCATAGTGCGTCCTACACACGGCTACTGTGAAAAAAAAAAATAATTTCCATTAATTGTACCTAATAGTGGTCCGAACTATAAAGCCCGGGCCTTAAAGTACTTACAGCATAGTAAGTCGTCATTAAGGTAGTTGTCTCATGTGTTTATGAGAACTCATAGTGGTTTACCGGGATAAACACGAGTCAGTTGTACCTAATAGTGGTCCGAACTATAAAGCCCGGGCCTTAAAGTACTTACAGCATAGTAAGTCGTCATTAAGGTAGTTGTCTCATGTGTTTATGAGAACTCCTAGTGGTTTACCGGGATAAACACGAGTCAGTTGTACCTAATAGTGGTCCGAACTATAAAGCCCGGGCCTTAAAGTACTTACAGCATAGTAAGTCGTCATTAAGGTAGTTGTCTCATGTGTTTATGAGAACTCCTAGTGGTTTACCGGGATAAACACGAGACAGTTGTACCTAATAGTGGTCCGAACTATAAAGTCCGAGCCTTAAAGTACTTACAGCATAGTAAGTCGTCATTAAGGTAGTTGTCTCATGTGTTTATGAGAACTCCTAGTGGTTTACCGGGATAAACACGAGTCAGTTGTACCTAATAGTGGTCCGAACTATAAAGTCCGAGCCTTAAAGTACTTACAGCATAGTAAGTCGTCATTAAGGTAGTTGTCTCATGTGTTTATGAGAACTCCTAGTGGTTTACCGGGATAAACACGAGTCAGTTGTACCTAATAGTGGTACGAACTATAAAGTCCGAGCCTTAAAGTACTTACAGCATAGTAAGTCGTCATTAAGGTAGTTGTCTCATGTGTTTATGAGAACTCCTAGTGGTTTACCGGGATAAACACGAGTCAGTTGTACCTAATAGTGGTCCGAACTATAAAGTCCGAGCCTTAAAGTACTTACAACATAGTAAGTCGTCATTAAGGTAGTTGTCTCATGTGTTTATGAGAACTCCTAGTGGTTTACCGGGATAAACACGAGTCAGTTGTACCTAATAGTGGTCCGAACTATAAAGTCCGGGCCTTAAAGTACTTACAGCATAGTAAGTCGTCATTAAGGTAGTTGTCTCATGTGTTTATGAGAACTCCTAGTGGTTTACCGGGATAAACACGAGTCAGTTGTACCTAATAGTGGTCCGAACTATAAAGCCCGGGTCTTATAGTACTTACAGCATAGTAAGTCGTCATTAAGGTAGTTGTCTCATGTATTTATGAGAACTCCTAGTGGTTTACCGGGAAAAACACGAGTCAGTTGGAGAATTTAATGCCATGTTGGCACGTTGGTTATAGTAGCTAAATGGTTTAGAGCGTCTGGACGGAGACCAAAAGATCCGTGCAATGGCATTGAATTTTTCAGTCTGGCTCTACTCTTTCATAATATATAGATTTTTTAAATTTAAAAATGTCATTTTACTTTCTAAACTACATACTTCTCGAGTGGGAAGTCGTTATGGGTCTCTCCTCTCCTGATTCATGCAAAGAAACATTAAAATTATCATAACGACAAGTTCTGAAAAGATCTAAATATTGCGCAAACTTAGCGTATTCTCTTGTTTCCATTTTACCTACAAAGAAATGTGTAGCAAACCAGTTTTAAGGGTATTTATCCATAATGACATAAATTACATAGAAGATGAAAGAATAGTTTGTACAGCAGTATGTAGAAAACGTTACGTGCCTCCACAACAAAAGAATATTTTTCAGTAACATTTTTGGTTGTATTAAAAGGAATCGTATCATTCCTTCTGCTACCCAAAAGATACACTTTTTAATGAGCTAATGGTAAAAGTGATGCAGAATATGCGTTGACAATTTCAGGCACTTATATTAACTTTTTAATTGATAATGCTGTATTACTTGATCAATATTCGCTAGATAAATACTTAGGCTGCCCTAAAATTGCTTTCTTTTGGAATCTCATCCTGAAAGGAAACGCGGATTGCTTCTCTTCTTCATTTCGACAACTATGTTTCTTTAAGAGTGTTCTAGTGATTACAGAAAAATCAACAATGGCGTTTCAGATTATTTGGTTTTAACACTATCATATTTAACAATATTTTTCCAAAAACTATAAGGAATGAAAACATTATTACCCCTTGTTTTCTAGGGAAAGTTATATTTATTCCTGTTTCATTTGTTTTTGCTATTACCAACTGTTTGCTGTTTTCATTTGTTTGCGGTTTACAAAACAAAAGTAAGTCGTAGTTCATTCCGATTTTGCTCATTCAGAAGTTGCTGTATGTCGCGAAAATAGAAAAAATAAATGAGATAACGAACTAATAGGGATTCTTAAGTTATTAAAATGAATGCAAATTGTATGAAATTTAGAGCTGTGTAAATACAGAATTACAAGAAAAGAAAACGAAAAAGAAACAAGGTAAATGGAATTCTGAAGATGCATCTCCACAGATATTCTTGAAGCTGTTTAGCATTTTAGGGAAATTTAACTTCAGAAAATGCTTAATTGGTTGGAAAATTTACATACCTACTTCTGTTATAAAGAGGTACTTGTCCGCCTCGTTAGTGTAGACGGTAGCGTGTCTGCCTCACATTCAACAGGTCCCGAGCTCGAATCTCGATCAGGGTTGATCTGGATAACGTTTTTTAGGGATTTCCCCTTATTCTGAAAGATGAATGTCAGGAAACTCTAACCTCCATGGAACCTGGATTCATTTGAGCATCATTTCATTCACCGTCTGATTTAACATTTGAGGTTTTCCTTTATCCTGAAAGATGAATGTCTGGCAATTCTAACCTCTATGTACTCTGTACTCATTTGAACATCATTTCATTCATCGTCCGATATGACTTAACGTTGGAGGTTTTCTCTTATCCTGAAAGATGAATGTCTGGTAACTATAAGCTCTATGTACCCTGTACTCATTTCAACACCATTTCATTCATCGTCCGATATGACTTAAAGTTGGAGGTTTTCTCTTATCCTGAAAGATGAATGTCTGGCAGTCCTAACCTCTATGTACCCTGTACTCATTTCAACATCATTTCATTCATCGTCCGATATGACTTAAAGTTGGAGGTTTTCTCTTATCCTGAAAGATGAATGTCTGGCAATCCTAACCTCTATGTACCCTGTACTCATTTCAACATCATTTCATTCATCGTCCGATATGACTTAACGTTGGAGGTTTTCTCTTATCCTAAAAGATGAATGTCTGGTAACTCTAAGCTCTATGTACCCTGTACTCATTTGAACATCATTTCATTCATCGTCCGATATGACTTAAAGTTTGAGGTTTGCCCTTATCCTGAAAGATAAATGTATTATAACTCTAAGCTCGATGTACCCTGTACTCATTTGAACATCATTTCATTCATCGTCCGATATGACTTAAAGTTTGAGGTTTGCCCTTATCCTGAAAGATAAATGTATTATAACTCTAAGCTCGATGTACCCTGTACTCATTTCAACACAATTTCATTCATCGTCCGATATGACTTAAAGTTGGAGGTATTTTTAAGAGCTACTTTTCACTGCTTCGTGGCTTTGTTATTTTAAAAGTTATATTCTAATATTCTAGCTGTTTTAATACCAAAAGCACTATTACTCTTTAAGCAACATATTAATATACCTATCTCTATTTTGACTTTTATTTTTGACCTTATTACTCAGATTTCTCCATATTCCCTTCGTGTAAGTTCACAGGCTATTTATCAGTTCTACAGGACTCAACAGATTATTGAAAAAATAATAGGAAAAATATATGCTTTCATGACTCTCATATGAATTTCTCTGCTCATTCTTTTAGAACGTATTCTTACTAAAGGTCATTTTTCTATCTGCTAATGTAAATAAAGATGCTCTTTTTTATACGTTTTGCTGTAGGAGGAGGCAATGTAGTAAACTTAAGAAATAGTGATATCGTAACTTTTACAAGCAGGTCACTATGTTGAAATTCCTTTCTTTTTACGAAGAATGAAAATAAATGAATAGTGATCTGGAAGCTAGAACAGTATAAAGCATATAATAATTGAGTTGAATAGGATATATAATAAATAGACACGAAATGATAAAGCCACAAAAACAGTTTATATTAAATTATGCTTTAAATAGGTCTAGATTTGTTGTGTAGACCGTTTTTTGTTTTAACTCTTACAGTTTATAAATCATACAAAGACTTTCACAATGAATATTTCCTCGGCTTATTACACAAATATAAATATTTTGAACAAAAAGTTTACTTATCTTAAGAAAATGATGTCAATTTTTCTTATAAATGGAGATCGATTTCACGAATATTTGTCCGCATCTTCAGTTAACTCACTTCGTGGTCAAGGATACAGGTTACTGTGCTTTTGGCTGTACTGAAAACGAAACAAAACTAAAAACAGAATCAACTGCTGGTATTTCAAAATTCCTACGCGATGTTTATTTTTTTAAATAAATACATTTTCCCAAACCATTATATCTATCGGGACATTTAATTGTTTTAATAATTTAACTTCTGGATTTATTTCATAGTTAAATGACCAAAAATGATCTACAGCCGATTGATCAGTTTGTTTATACTTAAAGTTACGAAAATGTTCTTTCGCTCTGGTTTCCAAATTACGTTTCGTCTTTCCAATATATAAACCTGATCACAATCTAAATAATTGAGTTGATAAATGCCAGATTTTTTTATTATTAGGAATTTTATCTTTTTTAGAGCAATGTAGTAAATTTTAATACTGTTTTTATTTTGAGGAACTAAAGTTATACCAAACTCTTTAAATTTGTTTGAAAATGTTTATTAACCCAAAGATAGTAAATATTTTAAAATTATAATCGTCCTTTTAAGGGTAGAAATATCATTAACAGTTATTTATATTTAAATTGTTGAATCTTTTTGTATAAAGTCTTTATTAAAATCATTAATTAAAGCAGTATTAATAATATGTTTATATTCTTTATTAAATTACTGTTTGTTCAGAGGTATATTTATTAATCTGTAAATCAAACTATTAAAAACAGCAGATTTATGTGGAAAAGGGTTAAAACTTTTATTTTTTATGCAATTATCGATATGAGTAGACTTCCTATAAGTACCAACATATAATTTATTATTATTTATTATTATATTTAAATCTAGAAAGGATTCGTGTAATGAATGTAGAAATACCAGCAGTTGATTCTGTTTTTAGGTTTGTTTCGTTTACAGATTTTGGTAATACTGAAGAAACATAGTAACCTGTATCCTTGACGACGAAGAGGCGGACAAATGTTCGTGAAATCGATCTCAATTAATAAGAAATATTGATATCATTTTCTTAAGATAAGTGAAGTTCTGTGACAAATATTTATTGATTCACTGTAGCTAGCTTCATTTTTACGTAATTTCTTCGTCTATTGCCAAAAAAAATACAAATTAACGCATTTTGCTTATCATGAAATTATCAGAGACTTTCACTTTTCAAATCAAAGTCCTCAGAGCTATTTTTGAAAAAAAAAATGAAATATGAACGCTTTTTTCTAAAACTATTTCGTTTGCCTCTAGGATACTCCAACATGTATAGTTTATGTGTAAGCTTTGGTGAAATGCAATATATAGATGAATAGCAGAGAGGCTAACAAATAGAGAAACAGTAGACTGGCGTGCTTACCCTGTGTAAAAAGTGAAAGTGACTGTAAAGAGAGGGTGAAATCGCCAACGAACTGGGACACTTTTGTATGGCCCTGAAGGTACCGAAGGAGAGAGTAGGTGGGGAGGGAAGGTTGAAGGATGCTACTCTCGACTGAGTGGATTTCCCTCTTAGGTTATGTTGGGGTATGTCATTTTCAAGCTCACCTCTAATGCCTTTCTCGCACTTATTGTACGACATTACAGTGCTCCTTGCTTCTTAAGCGGTGACTCATCCCAGTGCTATATGACAAATCTAATTAACCTATCAACTTGGCAGCACGTCGATGTATCCAGACCTCGAAAAACAATTGTAAGAAACGTAATGAGAATGTCGAAATTAGAGCTTTAGCATGAAACTTACCCATGATAAGACTAGTTTTATCACGAAATGTGAACAGTAACTCGGAGAGCAGGTTATTTGAAACTTGTTCATATACCCACACACTAACCAAGGTATCACAACCTAACACGAACCAAATTACGATACCATAGGACACTGTCATTCCGTTTATATTGTCGCCGACCGCATTGTTGGGAGGAGGCGCACCTAACGCGCACACAGAGAAGGCTGTGCAGCGCGGAGATAAAAGCTTGCCGAAACAGAAAAGGAGACAGATAGCTGAACGGAAGTTTCAATTTCTGTTTGTTACAGAACATTCCAGACATGTCTAGAAATATGAGTAGAGGTATGTAAGAAAGCCGCGAGTCGTAATTGGATTTCTGTGGCTGCAGCAGTGTTTTGAAAGTGAACTTTGTTTGTGTGTGGAAGGTGACCTTGAAGGCTGCATTTGTGTATGTTACGTAATTCTGCTACTGTAAGGGTTGACCAAAGTGTTTTTCTACGCAAATAAGGAACATTTGAATTTCTGCAACGTGGACTTTTAATTTCGCGAACCCACAAAGTCACAATATTGTTACGGCAGCAGCGAATACCTGTCGTAAGGGATTTAAGTGTACGTCACCCCATTACAGCGTCTTTTGTTGTTTAACATTCAAGCACAGCCCTGGCGACGTCGCGAGCCTGAGGTGCGTGCCTCATTGTTGTCCTGCGCTAATGTTTTCCAGACCATTCGATTTCGATGTATCTAGAAGATTCTACTTCGGAAATGTCCCATTCCTTCATATTTCGGTTTCCGTAACATTTCTCCCGTGCCCGGCAGTCTACAGAAGAAGGTACAATTGCTAGTTTTGAGTTGTGCAGCGAGTGTTGCAGTTGTGAGTTGGTTATCCAGAGTACAATGCTATCGGCAAGCACAGCATTGTAAAAGAGAGTATTAATCTGCGAGCAGTGAACGTCGAGAAGTTTCGAGCAGCGGAACAAAGATATAGGGAAATATTGAACTCACGTGCTTACCTTGTGTAAAAAGTGAAAGTGGTTGTAAGTTAACACTGGGCTAATAATTCTAGTTATAAGAGTGAGTTCAGTACAACTTTTTCTTGTCATTTTAGTCACAACACATACACACTAACCTAGGCATCGTCACCATGAGCCAAATTTGTATGCCACAAGACCAAGCCATTCCATTCATATAGACACACTAAATTAGGCATCGTTCCCAAGAGAGGCTAAATTTCGATAACACAGGACCCATACATTAACAACAGGAGGCAAATAACGGAAGTACAAACTAACCCAGAGGAAGACAGCTTGGAGAGTTGTGACGTATTTCAACCGGGAGCGAGGCCTGCAGTGCGTGTGACGTCAGGCAAGAGCCGTGTAACACCAAGTTGCCTATATAATCTGCGAATACAGAATCTGAGGGCTACGTCAAGTGTAGCGCACTCGATGACAACAACGTGGCTGCCACGTACCTAATGTAACTGTTAAATTTACAATGTGACGAATTATTGAAGGACAAATACACACACAAGAAAGACTTGGCTGATTTTTACAAGAATGTCCCCCAAACCAGATTTCCGGGGTTGTATTCACTTGCCGCACGGACATTGTGTAGGTTTAGCTCGACATATGTGTGCGAACAGTTTTGTTTCTGTTATGAAATTAGCTAAGTCCAAACCCCGAAGTACCTAGTTGGATCAAAATCTAACATGCAGCCTTCGATTACAAATTTCTCAGACATTACGTCCTGATATTGATAAACTAGTTAAAGAAAAACGAAACTGAAAATGTGGAAAATGTCCACGTAATTTTGCTCTAATGGGTCTCCTCTAATTTTCAGAGAAAATTACTTTATGTTTTATTTTATTTACTTTATAATATGCCTGAACTTCAGCTAAACTACGAGTTGAAGTTTTCTATATTTTCTCATAGCACAGAGCCAAAATGTAATTGTTTAAACAGTGTGATCAATTGTGTAATTAAAGCAGTCAGCATTAATATTTCAACACCCAAGATGTAAGTTGTACATATTATTAATACCCGATACGTTTCCCGTCGCGTAGAAATCAGCATGGTGACGTCACACACTAATATGCCTTTCGTTCGGGAGCATATTTGGCTATTAGAGCTGACGGAGGGGACGTCACTGAACTAACCAAAGAAGCTGCACAAGAAAGTTGGACTCTAATTCCTAGATAATAATATAATTACTGATAAACTTACACATGGTCACCGCTAATTGTCAATAGTGTTTGAAATAACATGAGTTACTGTTTTAAACGTATCTCATTTACTATAATGCATTATTATTGAGTTTCAAAGTGAACAAATGAAGGCTCCGAGAGTAACTTATATCCCGCTCTAGTGTATATTTTATGTTATTACGGTTACAAAATTTATATTGGTAGATATGGGATAATTTTCTTATGGGGTAACACAAAATAACGCATGGGAAATTGATTAATTATTTGGAATCTTAAAAAAATTTACATTATGTAAAAAATAAGTTTATATAAGAATTTAATCTTAAGATATTCATTCAGAATGTTCTGTTTCTAAATAATTCCGCAAAAGTAGTACATCCTCTGTTGAGATAATGTAGTTGGCTGTCTCATTAACTTAGTTATACAGGTTTTGTTAAGTTGTCCTTCTCCGGATCCTGTGGTTACGAGTTCAAGCCGGGTGGAAGGTGAGGAATTTTGTGAAAAACAACCAAAGCCTTCCTAGGAAGGGAAGCCTCATCAAAATTAAAGTCTTTCATGCCTAATTTAGCAGGTAACACTAAGATCTACAGCACTCAAAATAACAAATGAATTTATGTAAGTTTCGCTGAAGTAGTCCCATCATACCTATTCATTTTTTTTTTCTTAAAACATCACTGTTGTGAAAGAAGCAATTGTTTTAGCTGAAATGTGTTGTATTAAAAGAAATGTCCAATCTCTTTTTGCAATATTGTCAAATAGTTTACCACGACGATTTCTTGGAGGTTTCACAATACTTGGACCAATCTTTGACAGCTGCTCGTCTTACCAAACACCAAGGTGTTCTTAGAGCCGGCTCTGGTCCAATAATTATGAAAGCATTTCGTCACAGTGACCTGCCACCCACGAGCTCATCCTCACTTAGTAGAGTAGCGGAAATCGTTCGTGTGTGGTAGTCGTGTTACGGACCGCAGAACTTAATCTAATTGAACAATTGAACATCACTGGAGTACACCTGAAAGAACTGTCAGGAAACTTGAAATACGAAACAATGTCCACAATAACAGACAGAATAAGATTACCAAAATACTACTTAGTTCCATCCCAAAAATAATAACAGAGGAGGAATGGCTACCAAGTATTAACGTTGTTAATATATTTATATAAATTGTCATTTTGTTTGAATTCTGTAAAGTTAATACAATATGACACAACACACTAATAAACACAGGCCATCCTAAACTTCGTTTTTCTTCTTCTTCATCGTTTCATGTTTACATAAATAGAAATGCTAAGTCAGGGAGTTGTTGATGCTGCATTACACCATATATGTTTCCATGTACTCTATGTTTGAGATAAATTAGAATCGTTAATGAAACTTGTCTTTCATTTTCTTGTCTCAGTTCACCCACATAGAGCTAAAGAAGTCTGCATGTCTATTTCTCAACCGTATAACTCAAAAATAAAAAGTTGTTTAACTAACAAACTACTTCATCTACACTTTACATGTAAAATTATTTGAAATTTGTGATTGTCTCAAAACTGACTCAACGTTTGCATAATAACACCACAAGTTTAAGATACTTTTGTAACAAATACGAGGCGTGTCCGTAAAATAAAGTTTCCAATTTTATTTAATATAGAAAACATGTTTATTGTCAATGAATGTTACATTGATGCAAAGGCGGAACTTACAGCTATTTTTCAATGTAATCACCATTGCGATCGATATACTTTTGCATGTGCTGTGGAAGTTTTTGTATACCCTTGTCATAGCACTCTCCCGCCAAGTTGCGCAGGTAGCGCTCAACCTTGTTTTTCAAATCATCGTCGGTCTGGAAATGTGTTCCACCAAGGTGTGACTTCAACTCAGGAAACAGATGATAATCACTAGGTGCTAAGTCTGAACTTAGGTGGGATAGGTGAGGATGTCCCAATTTTAAAGGACCCACCTCGCACACACTTTGCGATAATGCAAATGTTCGGTCAAAATCTTGTCAGTCGTAGTCTTACTGACTTCAGGGATAAGTTCGCACAGCTCGCGAACAGTCACACGCCGATCTATAAGCATTTCTTGCTCCACTTATGCAAAATTTGACATTTATTTTCAATATTCCATACTTTAGGTCATCCAGAACCTGGTAAATCTTTAGTGTTTTCGTCTCCATTTTTGATATGTTGGAAGCATTGTTGTGCCGCACAGTGTTGCGTACATTGCGAGAATGTATCAGTGTTCAGTTGTTAAGAAGCAATCTCAAAATAGAGATATGAGGGCTGTTCAATAAAGGATTATCATAATCTTTTTACGGTCATACTTTTTTGCACTAAAATTCAATCTCATTATATTCTGTTAGTTTAATGTGAAACAAAGACGCCGTAGTAGTTTCATTGTTGGAACTCCTGGTTCCCGCCTGTGAGAACCAGGCAAATTCAGACATGTTTAGTATCGCCTACCGCTGCGATTGAGGTAACATGCAGTTAAAGTTGATGTTAGAGGAAGATCCGGAGTTTCTTTCAAACGTAGTCACTGCTGACGAAACTTGGCTACATCGTTTTGATCCTGAGAGCAAACAGCAAAGCTCAGTGTGGAAATCTCCTACATCGCCAACCCTCCAAAATAACAAAAGTGGTTGCTTCTGCTTGGAAAGTTATGGTCATCTCATTCTTTGATATTCATGGAATGGTTTATCAGCATGTTTTTTTTTCCCTTGTTCTATTTATACCTCGCCTTTAACTACTATGGTCATAACGGCGGCTGTTCTCCTTTGGAACGTACTGAAGGTGTTAACTCGTGATCTTTGGTTTTTAATTATTAGATCACGCACACATTCACACTCTCATTCATACTTCCAGACTCTAGGGAAGATGGAGAATTATCTGGGTCGGAGAAAAATCCCCCCCCGCCGGGAATCGAACCCGGGACCCTTAAGCACGGCAGGCAGGTGCTCTACCGACTGAGCTAAGGGGTCAGCCTTATCAGAATGTTGTACCTGCACACACATCAGTAACTGGACAATACCACAGGGATGTCCTGAAAACATTGAAAGTCCATATCAGGCGCAAAAGACCACATTTCCGTAAAGCAGGCTGGATGCTGCACCACGATAATGCGCGGCCGCATATTGCCAATGTTGTTCCTGAATATCTAGCAAAAATCAATGTGAAGTACATCCCTCACCCTGCCTAGAGTCCAGATTTAGCCCATTGTGACATTTTTTATATTCCCTAACTTGAAGAAACGCCTTCGTGGGAGGCATTATCCATCAGAAGCGGTGGTGAAGGCTGCGGAGACGATTTTGAAGGATCTATCAAAAATGGTTTCCAGCATGTCTTTGAAGATTGGCAGAAACGCTGGGACAAGTGTATCGCATTCAGGGGAGAATATTTTGAGAAGGACCATCAAAATTATGAGGATGAGTAAAGGTACGTTGTCAAAAAAAAAAAAAAAAAAAAAAAATTGTGATCATCCTTTATTAAATCGCCCTTGTAAAAGACACACTCACACAACATCCTTCTTTCCTTTTTCCTTTTGATTTCTAAGATTGCGCCTTGAGTTGTCAATACGGAATGTTTGAAATCAAGCTGGCACAGTTGTATAAATTTGTTTCCAAATGAGGTAGGTAGTTCGCTTATCCCTTGGAGGGCGTGTACATCCCTTCCTTATTAAAGGCCAGTAGTAGTTAAAATGTTGATCATAATTTTATCAGATCGCTTTCCTGACTTCTTGATGAAGAGAGGGAGCCTTTAGTTTTCTACTCTGTGCGGATCCATCTTTTAAGAACGGCCTTTGATGCCGGAAATTTGATTCAGTTGCCATAGCCGTATTTCCCTCTCACACACACACACACACACACACACACACACACACACACACACACACACACACACACACACACACACACACACACACAAGCACTTACACAGAGAGCGTAGCAAATCGACGCGGTAAAACCACGAAGTAATGCTTAAAAAGCCGATGCTTTCCTTCAACAACTTCGATACCAACTTCTCCAAATCACAGTTTCCTACTTCCTTCCTATATCTACCTAAGGTTCAACAATCTTATTTAAAAGTTTCTTTTTACCGCCTGCTTCATATTTTATTTCATTTTTCATCTTTCCTCTCCTTCCGCATTCTTATTTCAACGCAAGAGAAGACTGTCAAGAACAAATTCAAGATACGTGAGGCAAGGTGGTACATTTCCGATCAAATTAAGGAACCTCCCCGCCCCCCGATATATTCAGTTTTCAATGTTGCTACTCTTGGAACACAAAATAAAATTACAAGAAAGAAGGGTCTTCGTATTTATATTATGTTGCCGAAGTCGTATGCATTCTCCAGCTAGTCTCAATAGTTACAATAAATTCCTCTTTCAATTGTTCTCCGTGTTAAGGGAAGTAGAGGGTCAAACCGGCGGAGGGCAATGTATTCCTTTCGGGCACAAAATATTCTTAGCATGCCCTTATTTAGAGGAGAAGTAAAGCCCATTTTATAATTACAAACGTGTGCAAATTACACTGGGCGACAAAAATATAATTTTTTAATGTTTCGAGCCCTTCGGGTTGACGAAAAACAAATATGACAATGAAAAAATTTTATTAGCTCTAGTTTCTATGATATACACAAGGTGGAAGTATTACATATTAACGGATTGAGAGAAAATGATACATTTTAATTACATACATGCTAACAATAATGCAAGTGCATTTAATTTTTTAAACTGCTAATTACATGCTATAAGTTTTAATTGCTGGAAAAATACTTCGCAGATAGTCGTGTTTGAAGAGAATCATGTGGTGGCCTATTGACTTCGTCGTCTTTTAGCTTGCCTCTTGTAATGGAGTTCCGCAGAATCCCTATACAAAGACCAACAGTAATCCGCAAGTATTACTTCATTCCAACGGCCCTGATATCTTTGTTCCATAACAGAAATGTCCTGATAGAATCTCTCCCCATGTTCATCACTAACAGCTCCACAACTAGGAGGGGAAAAGTCTAGGTGGAAGTGCAGAAAGTGGATCTTAAGGGACATGTTGCATCCAAGGTTACGGTATTTTTGCACGAGCACTGTCACCAAATGCTTGTAGTTGTCATCTCTTTTGTTGCCTAAAAATACATGAACAACCCCTTGAAGGCTTCCCAAGCTTCCTTTTCTTTCCCCTCCAAAATTTGGTCAAATGCAGGATCCTTTACAAGTTCTCCTATTTGTGCTCCGACAAAAATGACTTCCTTAACTTTTACATCACTTAATTTCCAAAATTTCATTTTGATTGTGTTTTGTTATCTGACAGGTGTGCCAACTTTCAAAAAAAATTCCCCCAAATTTAAAATGTACACTCTAAAAAATGAAATGTCACTTTATCTTCAAAATAAGAGCTAATCTATCATTTTTATGGTGATTTTTGAATTCATCAGATGGAAATACATATAAATTCACTACTTTAAACACCGAAACATTTTCATTGTTGCCTAGTGTTGTTAGACTCAATTGTGAAATTTATAACACATACCGTTCATTTTCTATTTATTTAACAGAAATAATATTACAACATAATTTTTTTTAAACTCTTAGTATTTTGTGTGCACTCCTTTTGCCTTTATTACCATTTTGATGCGTTTAGGCATGCTCTCTACAAGGGTGGAACGCTTTTCCTTTATTTTTTCATCTCTGTGACAAATGCTTATGTTGTTATTTTCAATTTTTTCAGTCTTTGCTCAATTTCTTCTCGGGCAGCAAGCCAGGTGAAAAGACGATTAGAAATCGAGGTTTCTCTCCCATCATCAGGATATTTATAAAATGTTATAACCACAAACGAATCACTGGATATAGCACAAATATATTGTGACTTTGTGGGTTCGTAGAATTAAAAGGCCGAGTTGCAGAAATTAAAAATCTCCTCTTTTTTCGTAGAAATACTCATATATTACAGCAGCATTACGTTACATACACCATCAGTCTACCAAGGTCGATGACAATAACAAACAGTGACAGCAGATTACACAATTAGCTCTCGTTACAATAACGCAGCTCACTCTGTTTCACACTGCTCTAATCACTAGCCATGGCTTCTTTTTATACACAAATTCATGATCCGGGAACCTTCTGGAGCAAACAAGAAAAACAATCATTCTCCGTTAATCGAGATATCTCTAGAACATTCCAACACTGAAACCCTATCTGAGCGGCAAGTCCTTTACCTCAGTTATCTTGCTTGCCGGCGATATCTGTTTACACTACGCGCTATCAGTAACTGCTTAGCAAGGCTCATTATTACCATGAAACTTTATCCGCCGATTGTTTCCTTATTTGTGCCGAAACTTATATGCCTGTTGCCGTGACAATATCAAAGACAAAACACTATCAAAATTTGCATTACTGAACAAAAGACTGTTTTCAGTAAATGAAATGACAGGTCAGGAGATGGCGTGAGTGTAGAGAATTAATTGGGTCAAAGAAACTATACTCCTCCACAGGAGTGAAAGTCTCCAAGGGGCGAGACGCAGGGGGTTGGCCGAAGGTCCCCACACCCTCCCTGGACAGTTTTATGACACCCCATGTCAGTACAGTTACAGACCATTCAAAAACATTCTGATGGCTTCTTCTTTTGTGAATGAATCTTCTTGGCTTTAATGTACAGAGTGAATAGGGCGCATGTTTTTAACGGTCTGCTCCTTGTGTAGCAGGCGTTCTGTGCCCCACACATTCGCTGTCCTTGTCCCACAGCACATTCCTTACAGGGATTTTCTTTGCGTTGCTATACTATAACTTGATTATTAAGCTATATAGATCTGTGCTTCTACGGATTTCTATTTTTAAGACCGGTTTCCAAGAAGAGCTGAACTGAAATCCAGCATCACGATTAAACGTGCTCCTCACGGAGGAAATGGTCAAAGCCTCCTTAACTCTCCGCCCCCAGTAACTGTTCCATTATGTCAAGATGGTCATCTCCTGAAAGTTGGCTCTATGGTCGTTATCAAAACAATGCTCTGCCAGTCCAGGCTTCTCAGGTTGCATTAAAAGAATGCTCCGTTCATATTCTACTCCATAGATCCCACTACTATGTATAATCTTCCAGGTCCATGGACAGACATGTAGCTCCAAACCACTTTTCATGTTGGGTGCTTTACTCTTTGGGAAAATTCTTCTTTATCTGTCCTTCTCACATATTGGCTGCTCTCTTCACATACTTCAAACATGAATTCATCTGAGAAAATTACCTGAAATAATAAAAGCCTCTATTAATATTAAACAGTTTTATAATTTCTCAAAGATAGTACAACAAAACCAGCAATGAGAGAAACAAAGTTTAGGTTATTTCAATTGCATAAAATTTAAATGTCCATATTTTTATTTTATGCTATATACAATTTTCATACTATTTACATTTCTCCAAAATTCCACTGGATGTTTTCGCATATCTTTGGCCCATTCTAAACTTTATTTACCATTGCAGGTGTTAGTTTAGCCTTTTTACGAGGCCTGCGAGCTGGTAAACCTGCTTCACATAATCTTCTGCGAACTACTGAGGCTTATATTTCTGTACCGTACTGCTTTAGTTGATTACTGAGGTCAATGTTAGTTGCTCTTCTGTTTTCTTTTCTTTGAATCCTTGGTGATAGCTTTCTTTTCTTCAGGTCAACGTCTCACAGAATTTTAAAGCTTGATTAATGCAACAGATTTTTGTGAAATAGACAATTTCTTACCTATTTCACGTTGTGAATAGAGTTTCATTTTAAAGGACTCTCAGTTACAGGTAAGTAAGCAGTTTTACTCATAACCTCACTTTTCAATGTGAATGCTAAGGATAAGATACACGATGTTACCTGGCTTGACATCATTTAATAATAAATATTGAGGTTATATTAGCCATAAAACACAATAAAGGTAAATATTAACAATCTTTAGTTGCTACATTCACCAAATAAAAGCAATATCACCAAACAGTTGGATAAACAGACATGAAGAAAATGGCTGCTCTTAATTCAGAGCTACCATCATATTACAATAAGGGAAAAAAATCCCCCAGCTATTATTAAAAGAGAAATTTCATAGAATATGCTTCATATTATAGGAAGGAATATAATTACGACAAACTGAAATAGGTTACGGCGGTAAATAACTATTATTTTGAATGTTAACGTGAAGCAAAAAAAAAAAAAAAAAAAAAAATGAGTGAGTCTAATAATTTGCACACGTCTGTAGATTGATACAGTAGCTCACCAAGGTCCTAGCACCACAAGTTCTCCGACTGGAGTGGATTTCGTTGCTACCTGGCTTCCGTCCAGTAGGAAACAATTCTAAACAATGAGATGTTTCCCAAGGGGGGCTAAGTCACGTAATAGGAGTTGCTTCCGCTTTTCTGCTGTGAAAACCTAACACGTCATTATAATTTTAAAGTGGGCTATAGAGCCACTGGTTCTGTGTCTAAAAGAACCTCCATCTTGATAAGGAGGCCTATGAGCAAAATTAAACTTTTTTCACGTTAAAGCAACACCAACTCCAATACTCAGACCATAATACGAGAATCGATTGTAGGAAAAATGGCGGCGCTCGTGGCCCAGCTTGTTATGTTGTGGTTAATACATACAGAGTAAAGTGTGTGTTTGTTTACTTTGATTGTGTGTTTGAAGAATTAATGTAATTCATATTACAGTGGCAATTAGTGACTAACGAGTTAGTTTATAGTTGAGTATTTAACATAAGGTGATAACGTTTACCTAAATATATACTGTGAAGTATTGTCGAAATGCATCGTTGTTGTGTTCCCAGCTACAATCTAATTATGGTAGTGTACCTCACACGACATTTAAATTTGCGAAGGAAAAATCGTAATGGGATTAGTGGACCAGGAACATACATCGTAAAGATTTTAAAGTAAATGACAAAACTGTAGTTTGTATTCATCATTTTGAACAGTGCTTTGAGGTTAAGGAAGACATCTTTCCAGTAAATGATGGTAAATCAATTCGTGTCCTTCGAAAAGTACCAAAATTAATAGATGATGCCTACCCCACGATTTTTAAGAATCAGCCATCCTATCACACTTTAAAGCTGAACCAGAAAAGACGAAATCCTGAAGAATGTATCCAAGACATTTTACAGAGAGTGAAGATAATTTTAATATTTGGTGTGCACAAGATGTTATTGACAGTTTTGAGTCCTTAAAAACCGAAGTGGTGAGGAGATTTTAACCCATTGATAGTCATTATTAAAGACGATTAGTTACGTTCTTTTCAATAACATTCCAGATCCCAGCTTCACTGATGTTCCTTCACTTAATAAGTTTCAAAGTATTTCATAACCTAGAAGCAATATTATGAGCCTACCAGTGGGAAATTTTAAATGGCTCTTGCAGTGTGAGGGAACTGACACCTTCAAACATGACAATTTGAGTAAACTGGACAATCTGGTGTGTTCTTTTAAATATTATAGTATAAGCAGTATGTCCTTGCCAGAAAAGGTTACCATGTAAACAACGTAAAAGAAACTTTAGTACTTGCTACACACGATAGGATAATACAGTCCAATAAGATAAAGTTTGCTGTGTTTAATGCTTATGAGTCGTCATGCCTTATAAATTAAATTTTGATTGGAAGTATAAGGTGGAAAATGCATAGTACTGGTCGTGCTACTATATAATGTGATAAGCTCTTAGGATTTGTCATGATGCTCTTTATTTATGTTATTACACATTTTAGTTGAAAGTATAAAGTGATAAATGCTTAGGAGTTACCTCGCTGCTCCGTAATATGGATTATATTATGTCCATTGTGTATAGTTTCCTATTCTGCGTAATCAGAGTCGCTGGGCTTCGACGGGCGCCATCTTGGAATCTGCATTATGGTCTGAGTATTGGAGTTGGTGTTGGTTAAAATTAAAATGGGATGCTGAAATCTGGCAGTAAACAAAATAAATAAAAACTCAAATTATTTCTAGCAGTTTAAGCTTTGATAGAAAATTAAATAATTCGTTTTATTCACACCACCCTTCGTTACAGAATTATTGTGTAGTGAGTTGAAGTTTCTGTACTAACTACCCTATTTACTTCTTATAATTGTGACCTTTTTTTTTTTTTTTTTTTTACAGCCTGGCTATTTCTAAACCGGAATAAAAGCTTTAGATGTTTTCGAAAAGTGATGTGGAATTGAAACACCTGACATCCTTACGATAGGTTCGGAAAATTGTTTTAAAAAGTATTTTGTATGTGACAAGGCTGTGTACATTTCAAACTCAGGGAATATATTACCTTAAAAGTGTCTTGAGACTGTTCAGAGAGCTAAGGATCAAGTTGCAGTTTTGCTTATTAACGACGAAATACCTTAAGTTGAGTAATGAGCAGGAAATTTAAAGTTATACATCGGATAAAGTGCCTAAGGAAGGAACTTCTCTCACCAAGTGGGTTGTTAAGTATTTAACGTATCAGAGGAAAGACCTCTATGACTTAAAAGCCCTCCGGCTCTACCAACTGAAGAGGAGCAAAAAACCCAAAGACAAGTTTGTAATTGACCCTCGAACCAGTACGACAAGATGATACAAGCTCGGTGGACATTGAAAGAGATCATGGGCAATTACTGGAAGACTTCTTTCAAGAGTGACGTAACGAACCGTTATCACAAGTATCATTCTTGCATCACTGAGACCTGAAATAATTCACTATCTTTATTATTGCTTATTGGAAATAATACAATTTGGTATTTTGTATAATAAGAAATGAGGTTAGTAGAAACCTCCTCTATCTTCCCCTTCCTCTTACTTCCCAATCCATCTTAAAGTTTGATCGCTTCATTCTCCAAAACCAGGAAGTTCTAAGGCAAAAAATAACTCTTGAATTCTGAAGACATATACTAAAGTACCCAATCTGAGAGGCATATAATATGGCGTGCACATCTTGGTTTTTTATTTCCAATATATTCTTATTTGGTACGCTTCATTAAATTTGTCTTTATATGTTGACATTTTCCTCCTGTGGGATTCAATTTCCAGGAATTAATCTACAAGCAACTTAAGGATAATTTTCTAATTTCCTAATCAGTGTATCGCTCTACCTACGTGATGTACTATTGCGACAGTTCTATGAGAAAGTGCAACAAACAGTTAATCCTGTAAGCCTCATCTCTGTACTATACTATCTTGGTTTTTCACGTATCCACAAGCCTTTCATGCTAGGCAACCTACCTAATAAGTACCCTGTACTCATTTGAACATAATTTCATTCATCGTCCGATATGACTTAACGTTGGAGGTTTTCCCTTAACCTGAAAGATGAATGTCTGGTAACTCTAAGCTCTATGCACCCCGTACTCATTTGAACTGAACTTAACGTTGGAGGTTTTCCCTTATCATGAAAGATGAATGTCTGGTAACTCTAAGCTCTATGTACCCTGTACTCATTTGAACATAATTTAATTCATCGTCCGATATGACTTAACGTTGGAGGTTTTCTCTTATCCTGAAAGATGAATGTCTGGTAACTCTAAGCTCTATGTACCCTGTACTCATTTGAACATCATTTAATTCATCGTCCGATATGACTTAACGTTGGAGGTTTTCCCTTATCATAAAAGATAAATGGTAACTCTAAGCTCTATGTAGCCTGTACTCATTTGATCATAATTTAATTCATCGTCCGATATGACTTAACGTTGGAGGTTTTCCCTTATCCTGAAAGATGAATGTCTGGTTACTCTAAGCTCTATGTACCCTGTACTCATTTGAACATCATTTCATTCATCGTCCGTTATGACTTAACGTTGGAGGTTTTCCCTTATCCTGAAAGATGAATGCCTGGTAACTATAAGCTCTATGTACCCTGTACTCATTTGAACATCATTTCATTCATCGTCCGATATGACTTAACGTTGGAGGTTTTCTCTTATCCTGAAAGATGAATGTCTGGTTACTCTAAGCTCTATGTACCCTGTACTCATTTGAACATCATTTCATTCATCGTCTGATATGACTTAACGTTGGAGGTTTTCCCTTATCCTGAAAGATGAATGCCTGGTAACTATAAGCTCTATGTACCCTGTACTCATTTGAACATCATTTCATTCATCGTCCGATATGACTTAACGTTGGAGGATTTCCCTTATCCTGAAAGATGAATGTCTGGTTACTCTAAGCTGAAATTTTAGTCCAGTTATGATCGCCATGGTCTGTGAAATACACCCCTTTCTCCCAAAAAAGATCATCCTGAAGCCACACAACACCCGTGGCCTTCAGTCAACAGAGTTTCTGGTATTACCTCCACCAGGACAGACGCCTGACGACTTTCAGCATGATCCATTGCCTAGGCCAGTCTTGGGAGCCGAGTACTCGACGCCCCTTCCATCTATGTTGCTGCTGTAACCATGGCAAGCAACCTACACTAGGCAGTTCGCATCCGTTACAGCTACCTGTTGGCAACACAGTATGTTGTATCGGCATGATTTGACCCATATTACTCCGTTTGACCAGGCTTCCTAACCAAGAGCTATATCTCAGCGCCGTCATCAGCTGTCAAACACAATAAGAAAGATCTGTCACCGCTAGGGAACGCCTTAAGGCCCTCCACAAACGCTCCGTAGGCCAAGGTTACCGTCGAAAGCACGTACATGGCTCGCCGGGCCTTCGCTGGTCAAAAAACTCACCTCCGTCTGGGCAATTTCATCTATATGTTGATAGTTACTCAGGCCTCAATCATTAGACTTCGAGAATGACAACATGAAACATAATCATTCTATAGAAACATCAAGAGAATTACCTTCTAATCAAGAACTTGTTGGAACTCCACGTGCTTTCACTTCCTATACCATCAAACCATAACAGACCACTAAGTAAAATAGGTGTCACTACCACAATAAACTAATAAATAAAGTTTCCTTGTCCAGGTTCTTTAATCTCCGGGTGACAGTCAGGGAGTTCGGCCATGGCTGTTCACCTTCATCCACTCAAGTCACCAACTGGGGATGATGCAGGGCTAACCCGATATATAACAACCCCTTCTTTTCACTTAGCAGTTTAATTCTCACCTTCAACTACTCACTAAATTCTAAAATATATAGTTGTACTCCGTGATATTCTGTATTCAGTCTCATACACATTATTCTTACAGACATTCTTCTATTTACTGAATGTAAACCGATATAAAATTTGTAGAAATTGTTTATCATGTATTTCCTAGTAGGTAAAATGAGATTATGGGAATATAGTTGCATCTTTTAAGGGCAGGTTGCCAGGTAATGTCTTTGACATTGCCTTCTCTTAGCATGGTCTGGAATAAAGGGAAAGAAACTAGAAAGAGGAAGAATTTTTTGAAAATGCAAACCAAAACAAACATTTTTATTGGAAATAAATTCTGTGCGCTCAGTCGGTAGAGCACCTGCCTGCCGTGCTAGGGCTCCCGGGTTCGATTCCCGGCGGTGGGGGTGGGGATTTCTCTCCAACCAAGATAATTCCTCGTCTTCCCCAGAGTCTGGAAGTATGAATGAGAGTGTAAATGTGTGCGTGATATAATGATTAAAACCTAACGTTTACGAGTTAACACCTTCAACGTGTTCCAAAGGAGAACGGCCGCCGATATGACCATTGTAGTTAAAGGCGGGGTATAAATGGAACAAATAAAAAAAAATTCTGTGCTTTAACTTTAGAAGTTATGCAAAAGACATTCAGAATTAAAAGAATTTAGACACTATTCCAGAAAATTATAGGTATAAGTACTGTGTTAGGAGTGAAGACACCAGTTGTTTACAAAACCGAATTATTTGTTTCCCACTTCTTCCAATGCTCCTGACATTTTAACCCTTTCAAAAGTAATAATTGTCAAGCCCTACAATATACGTCTATAACTCCATGATAACCTCATTTGATCTAAATTTTGCTCCTGCGAGCCATTTCTACATGTTTGGGAACAGGAGAATATGGAGGATGTGGCTGCAGTTCATGCCGTTTGGCGGCAGCAACTCTGGAAGAATGTGCTGGGACATTATCGTGGTGAAACAGAACTTTCTTCTTCGCCATATGGAGCCATGTCTCCTTCAAGTTCTTGTCGAATTGAGCCAATAACTTACTGTAGTATGCTCCAATAATCGTTTTTCCTTTTTCCAAAAGTCAACGAGTATCGCACCCTTCTATCCCAAAATGTCGTCACCATCACTTTTCCGGCCAATGGGCACCGCGTGTGCCTTCTTTAGAGCAGATTCTTAGGAAGCAACCCATTGTTTGGATTGTTGCTTGGTTTCCGGAGTATAATGATGAATGCAGGTCTCATCGACGGTGACAACTTGATGCAAAAAGTCCTTGGGATTTGGCTTAAACAGCTTCGAAGTTGAAAGCCTCACCCGCTTGTTCACTGTGAGCAAACGCAGCACTCATCGAGCCAAGAGCTTTCTCATCTCCGACTTACGGTGCAAAATATGATACACCTATGGTCTCCGCCACTTCTCGAGAATCATATCATGGACGTTTTCAATGACCTCCTCGGTAACCATATCTGCAGGGCGTCCTGGGCGCTCCTCGTCAAAAACGGATGTTCGACACGTTTAAATTTATTATAACTAATCGTCATAAAACCGAGAAGTCTCCATAAACAGCATCCTATTTCGCTTTTATCTCCTTGCAAATTTTGCCATCTACTTTACGTTTTCCATTTGCTTTGAGAACGTGTAACAAATGACAGTACAAGATAAGACAAACATCTCTTTGCAATAGCATATGTTTTGAAATACTGTACTTACTGAACGCCCTCGCATACCTACACTTCATTTGTCTTGAAACAATTTAATAAAGTGTCCAGAGCAATTTTCGAGATAATCAAAATCGAGCGGTAGTTTTGCGTGAGTGAGATCGTGTCTTTAAAAAGTTGCCTCTGTTTTCCTTTCTTTTCTTTTCTTCCTTTTTTCTTTTCTTCCTTTTTTCTTTTTTCTTTTCTTTTTTCTGTTTTTTTTATCCATGGATCGCAATACATGTATTTCCAATGAAATGAAGACCTGAAGTTTGTGTGAAATGCAGTAATTCCTCTAGTTACTGCCACATGAAGTGGAGACATTCAGGACATAAGATATGCATCAACGTGACCTACTTTGTGAGGGTACATTTTTATGGAGCTCATCTCAACAAAGGATTTATTGCACGTATTGTTTAACAGTACTGTAGCTGCACAAGAACTGAGCATTGTTGTTTATTCTCGGAGAACGAGAGAAAGGGGAAAATGGACTGCTGAGTATATCGGCAGGTGGCAACAACCCCTCTCCCATTGCTACTTTAGCCACCACCACCACCTTCTGCCAAGGATTAACTAAAAGCACAGTGGAGGAAAAATTGAAATTCCGTGTTTTACTGTGATAACCCCCTCAAACACGCACCTCCAACACTTGCTCCTTTTTTTTTTAACTTCCACCCCGGAAATCCTCCCCTTTAACCCCTAAAGCGCACGTTTGCCTCAGCATGGCCTTATTGAGTTCATCGTGGGTGTTAATTGCCATAAACTAAAACTTTTCCCCCTTAGCTTTAAAAAGAAGATGGAACTGAAAGATTGTTTGGAAAGGGGAGAAAAAGAATGCATTAAGTTGGTGATTCCGATAGTATGGTCTCCTGGAGATGGGGAGCTGAATCCCTTTAAACAGATTTTAACTGAGTCTTCTCTTCTAGGTATCTGATATAGACATTTCACACGTTTTGAGGACCCCTGTATTATCCATGCGCCTGTGAACAGCATTTTTTTTAAAAAAGAAAAGTCAATAATTATAATACCGCATTTACTGTTCGATTATCCACCAAGAATATGACATAAATATTCATAAAGTACCCTTTACATGGACAATCTTTGAAAATGTTGATTTTCAGAAAAATGATGAAACGATTCTGATTAAAATAATATAAGTTTATATTTTCAAAACAAATAAAGTATATCTTGATTTTCTTGAAATAGCTCTGAAGTCGTCTTCATTCTTTGTGACATTTATGAAACTGTTAAAAGGTATGAGATAGACAAAGGCACACAATTTATCTGAAATATCTCATACATTGAAGGTAAACGTGGAGCAACTCGAAGGGTGTGATTTGGATTGGCCAGAGATTCGGATTAGTTTTTCAAATCTACTCCCTAGGTGACGATGGTGTATTGTTTTGTTGGAACGAAGAAGTTAAATACCTGAGACAGTTGACTGTGTAATACGATTGTGCTTTTTTCAGTCTAAGTACAAAATCGTGCTTCTTTTCCGTAAATGAGGCATGTAATTGCTGCATTTTTGGTATTTTATTATTTTTGAAGTTCGTTTAAGGTAGATTTATAATGGATTTACATTGAAATTGCTCCAGAAACTTGTCCGGTAAGAAAATACAGACTTTCTTTACATCCATAAATCGTCCTTGTTGTTATGATAGTTACTTAATCAGTGCGGCCAACGGGCAAAAATAAATACCGCTGCAACAGTGACCGAAGCGGATTAAGGTAACACGAGGGATTAAACTGTTTCTTTTTTTTATTTACGTCCTCCAAAGTTAATTCATATTGGACGATGGATGAAATGATGCTCAAATTATCCCAGAAAATGGAGAATGGTAGCGCGAAATCTGTGTGGGCTGGCGGTGTGGAAAAGAAGCAATTCATACGGAGAATGTGTGAGATACATAAAGATATGAATATACAAGTGTATAAATGTGTTATTTTGTTCTCACGATTACATTATGTACTGAAATTGAATGTTCCACCGTGTTTCTCTCCATTGCGATTCATTTGCTATGACGACGCTATTCATCCTCCAATTGCGGGCTATTAGGATTAAAGTAAAAATGAAAACGGAGGTATAAAGAAATTTCTTCATCGATAACCTTATAATTTAACATAATTTAGAATATTCAGGCTTCAATATAAGGTAAAATTTTTCATATTTACATGAAATTTGACTATCAGTTAACGCCACTGTGTTCGCATATTCCCACTGTTCCTATGAGTAAATATGAATGAAACCACTCCTAAAAATTTTATCTGGATTAACATGAAGCATATAGAAGAATAACTGTTTTTAAAAAATAGTTTATGCAAGAGAATTAGAAATATCGAATACGTTTGAATATCAGGATATCTTTTTTCACATTAGTAGGACTAATTAATTTATATTAGGCGATTTGGCTGTAACGTAAAAATTGAAAAAAAAAAAAAAAATCCCACATTCCAGATTATCCTTTACCAGAAGTATCTTTCAAAAATTGTATTTCTTCGTCAAAATGGCTCTAATTATTTTGATAATATTACCATAAGTTTAAGATATTTTTACAACAAATGAGATATATATCTTGAATTTTGTGGGAATGGCATATGAATTCCTGTTCATTCTGAATTATTTTTGCATAACTTCTAAACCATTTTTACAGTTTTGTCTCTCTCTCTCTCTCTCTCTCTTCTCTCTCTCTCTCTCTCTCTCTCTCTCTCTCTCTCTCTCTCTCTCTCTCTCTCTCTCTCTCTCTCTCTCTCTCGTCTCTCTCTCTCTCTCTCTCTCTCTCTCTCTCTCTCTCTCTCTCTCTCTCTCTCTCTCTCTCTCTCTCTCTCTCTCTCTCTCTCTCTCTCTCTCTCTCTCTCTCTCTCTCTCTCTCTCTCTCTCTCTCTCTCTCTCTCTCTCTCTCTCTCTCTCTCTCTCTCTCTCTCTCTCTCTCTCTCTCTCTCTCTCTCTCTCTCTCTCTCCTCTCTCTCTCTCTCTCTCTCTCTGTGTGTCTGTCTCTTAGCTAGCCATTTCCGATATATACGTTATTAATTTAATTTTCCAGTAATTATACATTATCTCTATCTATACGTTATTTCTATGGAATAGAAATATGGGGTTCAGCAGCCAAAACACACATGGATAAACTGCTTATTTACCAAAAAAAAAAAAAAAAAAAAGAGTGTTAGGGTCATGTATAACCTAAAAGCAAAGAATCCCTATCACCATCTACTCTCTGTATGCTTATACAGCTATAATGTTTACTGTGACAAGTATCCAGTTAAAAACAGTGAGGTACACGAACATAACACCAGAACCAATATGAATTACTATAGAAATAGTATAATTAAAACTGTCTCTCAAAAGGATGTACATATACTAGGAATTAAGCTTTACAATAAACTGCCATCTATAGCTAGCATCTCAAAACAGCAGTTTAAGTCTTTCCTCATAAATAAATGTTTATATAACTTAAATGAATTATGACGTTGCAGCTTTAATTATACTTGAAAGTGGTAAATTCATTAAGCTGATTAAGGGATCATGTTTAGAATTAGTTTCTAATGCTGTAATTGACTCTGTAAATTAGATTCTAATGTTGTAGAATTGACTATGTACAAGTAGTATTAATGATGAAAAAATTGACTATTCAGAATTGTAACCAACAATCTATTGACAATATTTATTTGTTTTTTCTACTTTAGACTTTTGTTGGATCCTGTATATGTTACAGTTTTTAGTCTTATGTAACTTTTTATATTTATCTTGTATCTTGAACTGACGTGCCCTATAACATATGTATTATGTTCCAAAGATGAAATAAATACAATACAATTACAATCTCAGACAGGGAG
>JAUKNK010001293.1:32500-53141 GCA_030765055.1 Mantis religiosa | reverse complement strand
AAACATGCATCGGTGGCATTCGTTTGATAAGGCAAACAGATCCTAAGGTTCGCTTTTGCAAATTTGTCCCCCTTTAAGTAGCACTTTGCTCCGAAAGTGGTAGTTTGCCCATGTACTACGCGGCTGGACTTAGAAATTTTCGCTCGGAGTTGGACTTTAACTTTTTTCGGACCGAAAAAAAGTTTTTTTGAAAAATGTGAAATATGCATCATTGTGTTCGTTTGATAAAGAAAACACATCCTTAGCCTCGTTCCTGCTAATTTGGCCCTGTTTCATCGACTTTTTGCGCCGATTTGGACTTAGAAAAAGTTTCGATATTTGCAAAAATAATTTTTTTAAAAACATGAAATATACATCGGAGGCATTCTTTTAGAATGGGAAACACATCCAAGAACGATTTTGGCAAATTTCCCCGTTTTTCGATGGCGCGTTGCACCACACCTACAAGACGACAATTCTTGCCCTCGGGCGGCGAGGCCTCAACTGCCGGCATGGTCACGAGACGAAAGCCCCGGGACTTAGAAATTTTTCGCTCAGAGTTGGACTTTAACTTTTTTCGGACCGAAAAAAAGTTTTTTTGAAAAATGTGAAATATGCATATTTGGTGTTCGTTTGATAAAGAAAACACATCCCTAGCCCTAGTTTCTGCTAATTTGGCCCTGTATCATTGACTTTTTGCGCCGATTTGGACTTAGAAAAAGTTTCGATATTTTGCAAAAATAATTTTTTTAAAAACATGAAATATACATCGGAGGCATTCTTTTAGAAAGGGAAACACATCCCAAGAACAATTTTGGCAAATTTTCCCGTTTTTCGATGGGCGCGTTGCACCACACCTACAAGACGACAATTCTTGCCCTCGGGCGGCGAGGCCTCAACTGCCGGCATGGTCAAGAGACGAAGCCCCGGGGACTTAGAAAATTTTTCGCTCGGAGTTGGACTTAGAAAAATTTTGATCGAAGTGAAAAAAATGTTTTTTGAAAAAGGTGAAACATGCATCGGTGCATTCGTTTGATAAGGCAAACAGATCCTAAGGTTCGCTTTTGCAAATTTGTCCCCCTTTAAGTAGCACTTTGCTCCGAAAGTGGTAGTTTGCCCATAGTACTACGCGGCTGGACTTAGAAAATTTCGCTCGGAGTTGGACTTTAACTTTTTCGGACCGAAAAAAAGTTTTTTTGAAAATGTGAAATATGCATCATTGGTGTTCGTTTGATAAAGAAAACACATCCCTAGCCTAGTTTCTGCTAGTTTGGCCCTGTATCATTGACTTTTTGCGCCGATTTGGACTTAGAAAAAGTTTCGATATTTTGCAAAAATAATTTTTTTAAAAACATGAAATATACATCGGAGGCATTCTTTAGAAAGGGAAACACATCCCAAGAACAATTTTGGCAAATTTTCCGTTTTTCGATGGCGCGTTGCACCACACCTACAAGACGACAATTCTTGCCCTCGGGCGGCGAGGCCTCAACTGCCGGCATGGTCAAGAGACGAAAGCCCCGGGGACTTAGAAATTTTTCGCTCGGAGTTGGACTTTGAAAAATTTTGATCGAAGTGAAAAAAATGTTTTTTGAAAAAAGTGAAACATGCATGGGTGGCATTCGTTGATGAGGCAAACACATCCTAAGGTTCGCTTTCGCAAATTTGTCCCCCTTTAAGTGGCAGTTTGCCCCGAAAGTGGTAGTTCTCCCATGTACTACGCGGCTGGACTTAGAAAATTTTCGCTCGGAGTTGGACTTTAACTTTTTTCGGACCGAAAAAAAGTTTTTTGAAAAATGTGAAATATGCATCATTGGTGTTCGTTTGATAAAGAAAACACATCCCTAGCCTAGTTTCTGCTAATTTGGCCCTGTTTCATTGACTTTTTGCGCCGATTTGGACTTAGAAAAAGTTTCGAAATTTTGCAAAAATAATTTTTTTAAAAACATGAAATATACATCGGAGGCATTCTTTTAGAATGGGAAACACATCCCAAGAACGATTTTGGCAAATTTTCCCGTTTTTCGATGGCGCGTTTGCACCACACCTACAAGACGACAATTCTTGCCCTCGGGCGGCGAGGCCTCAACTGCCGGCATGGTCAAGAGACGAAAGCCCCGGGGACTTAGAAATTTTTCGCTCGGAGTTGGACTTAGAAAAATTTTTATCGAAGTGAAAAAAAATGTTTTTTGAAAAAAGTGAAACATGCATGGGTGGCATTCGTTTGATAAGGCAAACACATCCTAAAGGTTCGCTTTCGCAAATTTGTCCCTCTTTAAGTGGCAGTTTGCTCCGAAAGTGGTAGTTCTCCCATGTACTACGCGGCTGGACTTAGAAAATTTTCGCTCGGAGTTGGACTTTAACTATTTTCGGACCGAAAAAAAGTTTTTTTGAAAAATGTGAAATACGCATCATTGGTGTTCGTTTGATAAAGAAAACACATCCTTAGCCTCGTTCCTGCTAATTTTTCCCTGTTTCATCGACTTTTTGCGCCGATTTGACTTAGAAAAAGTTTCGATATTTTGCAAAAATAATTTTTTTAAAAACATGAAATATACATCGGAGGCATTCTTTTAGAAAGGGAAACACATCCCAAGAACAATTTTGGCAAATTTCCCCGTTTTTCGATGGCGCGTTGCACCACACCTACAAGACGACAATTCTTGCCCTCGGGCGGCGAGGCCTCAACTGCCGGCATGGTCAAGAGACGAAAGCCCCGGGGACTTAGAAATTTTTCGCTCGGAGTTGGACTTAGAAAAATTTTGATCGAAGTGAAAAAAATGTTTTTTGAAAAAAGTGAAACATGCATGGGTGGCATTCGTTTGATAAGGCAACACATGCTAAGGTTCGCTTCGCAAATTTGTCCCTCTTTAAGTGGCAGTTTGCTCCGAAAGTGGTAGTTCCTCCATGTACTACGCGGCTGGACTTGGAAAATTTTCGCTCGGAGTTGGACTTTAACTTTTTTCGGACCGAAAAAAAGTTTTTTTGAAAAATGTGAAATATGCATCATTGGTGTTCGTTTGATAAAGAAAACACATCCTTAGCCTCGTTCCTGCTAATTTGGCCCTGTTTCATCGACTTTTTGCGCCGATTTGGACTTAGAAAAAGTTTCGATATTTTGCAAAAATAATTTTTTTAAAAACATGAAATATACATCGGAGGCATTCTTTTAGAAAGGGAAACACATCCCAAGAACGATTTTGGCAAATTTCCCCGTTTTTCGATGGCGCGTTGCACCACACCTACAAGACGACAATTCTTGCCCTCGGTCGGCGAGGCCTCAACTGCCGGCATGGTCAAGAGACGAAAGCCCCGGGGACTTAGAAATTTTTCGCTCGGAGTTGGACTTAGAAAAAGTTTCGATATTTTGCAAAAATAATTTTTTTAAAAACATGAAATATACATCGAATGCATTCTTTTAGAATGGGAAACACATCCCAAGAACAATTTTGGCAAATTTCCCCGTTTTTCGATGGCGCGTTGCACCACACCTACAAGACGACAATTCCGGCCCTCGGGCGGCGAGGCCTCAACTGCCGGCATGGTCAAGAGACGAAAGCCCCGGGGACTTAGAAATTTTTCGCTCGGAGTTGGACTTAGAAAAAGTTTCAATATTTTGCAAAAATAATTTTTTTAAAAACATGAAATATACATCGGAGGCATTATTTTAGAATGGGAAACACATCCCAAGAACGATTTTGGCAAATTTCCCCGTTTTTCGATGGCGCGTTGCACCACACCTACAAGACGACAATTCTTGCCCTCGGGCGGCGAGGCCTCAACTGCCGGCATGGTCACGAGACGAAAGCCCCGGGGACTTAGAAATTTTTCGCTCAGAGTTGGACTTTAACTTTTTTCGGACCGAAAAAAAGTTTTTTTGAAAAATGTGAAATATGCATATTTGGTGTTCGTTTGATAAAGAAAACACATCCCTAGCCTAGTTTCTGCTAATTTGGCCCTGTATCATTGACTTTTTGCGCCGATTTGGACTTAGAAAAAGTTTCGATATTTTGCAAAAATAATTTTTTTAAAAACATGAAATATACATCGGAGGCTTTCTTTTAGAAAGGGAAACACATCCCAAGAACGATTTTGGCAAATTTCCCCGTTTTTCGATGGCGCGTTGCACCACACCTACAAGACGACAATTCTTGCCCTCGGGCGGCGAGGCCTCAACTGCCGGCATGGTCACGAGACGAAAGCCCCGGGGACTTAGAAATTTTTCGCTCAGAGTTGGACTTTAACTTTTTTCGGACCGAAAAAAAGTTTTTTTGAAAAATGTGAAATATGCATATTTGGTGTTCGTTTGATAAAGAAAACACATCCCTAGCCTAGTTTCTGCTAATTTGGCCCTGTATCATTGACTTTTTGCGCCGATTTGGACTTAGAAAAAGTTTCGATATTTTGCAAAAATAATTTTTTTAAAAACATGAAATATACATCGGAGGCTTTCTTTTAGAAAGGGAAACACATCCCAAGAACAATTTTGGCAAATTTTCCCGTTTTTCGATGGCGCGTTGCACCACACCTACAAGACGACAATTCTTGCCCTCGGGCGGCGAGGCCTCAACTGCCGGCATGGTCAAGAGACGAAAGCCCCGGGGACTTAGAAATTTTTCGCTCGGAGTTGGACTTAGAAAAATTTTTATCGAAGTGAAAAAAATGTTTTTTGAAAAAAGTGAAACATGCATGGGTGGCATTCGTTTGATTAGGCAAACACATCCTAAGGTTCGCTTTCGCAAATTTGTCCCTCTTTAAGTGGCAGTTTGCTCCGAAAGTGGTAGTTCTCCCATGTACTACGCGGCTGGACTTAGAAAATTTTCGCTCGGAGTTGGACTTTAACTTTTTTCGGACCGAAAAAAAGTTTTTTTGAAAAATGTGAAATATGCATCATTGGTGTTCGTTTGATAAAGAAAACACATCCTTAGCCTCGTTCCTGCTAATTTGGCCCTGTTTCATCGACTTTTTGCGCCGATTTGGACTTAGAAAAAGTTTCGATATTTTGCAAAAATAATTTTTTTAAAAACATGAAATATACATCGGAGGCATTCTTTTAGAAAGGGAAACACATCCCAAGAACGATTTTGGCAAATTTCCCCGTTTTTCGATGGCGCGTTGCACCACACCTACAAGACGACAATTCTTGCCCTCGGTCGGCGAGGCCTCAACTGCCGGCATGGTCAAGAGACGAAAGCCCCGGGGACTTAGAAATTTTTCGCTCGGAGTTGGACTTAGAAAAAGTTTCGATATTTTGCAAAAATAATTTTTTTAAAAACATGAAATATACATCGAATGCATTCTTTTAGAATGGGAAACACATCCCAAGAACAATTTTGGCAAATTTCCCCGTTTTTCGATGGCGCGTTGCACCACACCTACAAGACGACAATTCCGGCCCTCGGGCGGCGAGGCCTCAACTGCCGGCATGGTCAAGAGACGAAAGCCCCGGGGACTTAGAAATTTTTCGCTCGGAGTTGGACTTAGAAAAAGTTTCAATATTTTGCAAAAATAATTTTTTTAAAAACATGAAATATACATCGGAGGCATTATTTTAGAATGGGAAACACATCCCAAGAACGATTTTGGCAAATTTCCCCGTTTTTCGATGGCGCGTTGCACCACACCTACAAGACGACAATTCTTGCCCTCGGGCGGCGAGGCCTCAACTGCCGGCATGGTCACGAGACGAAAGCCCCGGGGACTTAGAAATTTTTCGCTCAGAGTTGGACTTTAACTTTTTTCGGACCGAAAAAAAGTTTTTTTGAAAAATGTGAAATATGCATATTTGGTGTTCGTTTGATAAAGAAAACACATCCCTAGCCTAGTTTCTGCTAATTTGGCCCTGTATCATTGACTTTTTGCGCCGATTTGGACTTAGAAAAAGTTTCGATATTTTGCAAAAATAATTTTTTTAAAAACATGAAATATACATCGGAGGCATTCTTTTAGAAAGGGAAACACATCCCAAGAACAATTTTGGCAAATTTTCCCGTTTTTCGATGGCGCGTTGCACCACACCTACAAGACGACAATTCTTGCCCTCGGGCGGCGAGGCCTCAACTGCCGGCATGGTCAAGAGACGAAAGCCCCGGGGACTTAGAAATTTTTCGCTCGGAGTTGGACTTAGAAAAATTTTTATCGAAGTGAAAAAAATGTTTTTTGAAAAAAGTGAAACATGCATGGGTGGCATTCGTTTGATTAGGCAAACACATCCTAAGGTTCGCTTTCGCAAATTTGTCCCTCTTTAAGTGGCAGTTTGCTCCGAAAGTGGTAGTTCTCCCATGTACTACGCGGCTGGACTTAGAAAATTTTCGCTCGGAGTTGGACTTTAACTTTTTTCGGACCGAAAAAAAGTTTTTTTGAAAAATGTGAAATATGCATCATTGGTGTTCGTTTGATAAAGAAAACACATCCTTAGCCTCGTTCCTGCTAATTTGGCCCTGTTTCATCGACTTTTTGCGCCGATTTGGACTTAGAAAAAGTTTCGATATTTTGCAAATATAATTTTTTTAAAAACATGAAATATACATCGGAGGCATTCTTTTAGAAAGGGAAACACATCCCAAGAACAATTTTGGCAAATTTTCCCGTTTTTCGATGGCGCGTTGCACCACACCTACAAGACGACAATTCTTGCCCTCGGGCGGCGAGGCCTCAACTGCCGGCATGGTCAAGAGACGAAAGCCCCGGGGACTTAGAAATTTTTCGCTCGGAGTTGGACTTAGAAAAATTTTTATCGAAGTGAAAAAAATGTTTTTTGAAAAAAGTGAAACATGCATGGGTGGCATTCGTTTGATTAGGCAAACACATCCTAAGGTTCGCTTTCGCAAATTTGTCCCTCTTTAAGTGGCAGTTTGCTCCGAAAGTGGTAGTTCTCCCATGTACTACGCGGCTGGACTTAGAAAATTTTCGCTCGGAGTTGGACTTTAACTTTTTTCGGACCGAAAAAAAGTTTTTTTGAAAAATGTGAAATATGCATCATTGGTGTTCGTTTGATAAAGAAAACACATCCTTAGCCTCGTTCCTGCTAATTTGGCCCTGTTTCATCGACTTTTTGCGCCGATTTGGACTTAGAAAAAGTTTCGATATTTTGCAAAAATAATTTTTTTAAAAACATGAAATATACATCGGAGGCATTCTTTTAGAAAGGGAAACACATCCCAAGAACAATTTTGGCAAATTTCCCCGTTTTTCGATGGCGCGTTGCACCACACCTACAAGACGACAATTCTTGCCCTCGGTCGGCGAGGCCTCAACTGCCGGCATGGTCAAGAGACGAAAGCCCCGGGGACTTAGAAATTTTTCGCTCGGAGTTGGACTTAGAAAAAGTTTCGATATTTTGCAAAAATAATTTTTTTAAAAACATGAAATATACATCGGAGGCATTCTTTTAGAATGGGAAACACATCCCAAGAACGATTTTGGCAAATTTCCCCGTTTTTCGATGGCGCGTTGCACCACACCTACAAGACGACAATTCTTGCCCTCGGGCGGCGAGGCCTCAACTGCCGGCATGGTCACGAGACGAAAGCCCCGGGGACTTAGAAATTTTTCGCTCAGAGTTGGACTTTAACTTTTTTCGGACCGAAAAAAGGTTTTTTTGAAAAATGTGAAATATGCATATTTGGTGTTCGTTTGATAAAGAAAACACATCCCTAGCCTAGTTTCTGCTAATTTGGCCCTGTATCATTGACTTTTTGCGCCGATTTGGACTTAGAAAAAGTTTCGATATTTTGCAAAAATAATTTTTTTAAAAACATGAAATATACATCGGAGGCATTCTTTTAGAAAGGGAAACACATCCCAAGAACAATTTTGGCAAATTTTCCCGTTTTTCGATGGCGCGTTGCACCACACCTACAAGACGACAATTCTTGTCCTCGGTCGGCGAGGCCTCAACTGCCGGCATGGTCAAGAGACGAAAGCCCCGGGGACTTAGAAATTTTTCGCTCGGAGTTGGACTTAGAAAAAGTTTCGATATTTTGCAAAAATAATTTTTTTAAAAACATGAAATATACATCGGAGGCATTCTTTTAGAATGGGAAACACATCCCAAGAACGATTTTGGCAAATTTCCCCGTTTTTCGATGGCGCGTTGCACCACACCTACAAGACGACAATTCTTGCCCTCGGGCGGCGAGGCCTCAACTGCCGGCATGGTCGCGAGACGAAAGCCCCGGGGACTTAGAAATTTTTCGCTCAGAGTTGGACTTTAACTTTTTTCGGACCGAAAAAAAGTTTTTTTGAAAAATGTGAAATATGCATATTTGGTGTTCGTTTGATAAAGAAAACACATCCCTAGCCTAGTTTCTGCTAATTTGGCCCTGTATCATTGACTTTTTGCGCCGATTTGGACTTAGAAAAAGTTTCGATATTTTGCAAAAATAATTTTTTTAAAAACATGAAATATACATCGGAGGCATTCTTTTAGAAAGGGAAACACATCCCAAGAACAATTTTGGCAAATTTTCCCGTTTTTCGATGGCGCGTTGCACCACACCTACAAGACGACAATTCTTGCCCTCGGTCGGCGAGGCCTCAACTGCCGGCATGGTCAAGAGACGAAAGCCCCGGGGACTTAGAAATTTTTCGCTCGGAGTTGGACTTAGAAAAAGTTTCGATATTTTGCAAAAATAATTTTTTTAAAAACATGAAATATACATCGGAGGCATTCTTTTAGAATGGGAAACACATCCCAAGAACGATTTTGGCAAATTTCCCCGTTTTTCGATGGCGCGTTGCACCACACCTACAAGACGACAATTCTTGCCCTCGGGCGGCGAGGCCTCAACTGCCGGCATGGTCAAGAGACGAAAGCCCCGGGGACTTAGAAATTTTTCGCTCGGAGTTGGACTTAGAAAAAGTTTCGATATTTTGCAAAAATAATTTTTTTAAAAACATGAAATATACATCGGAGGCATTCTTTTAGAATGGGAAACACATCCCAAGAACGATTTTGGCAAATTTCCCCGTTTTTCGATGGCGCGTTGCACCACACCTACAAGACGACAATTCTTGCCCTCGGGCGGCGAGGCCTCAACTGCCGGCATGGTCAAGAGACGAAAGCCCCGGGGACTTAGAAATTTTTCGCTCGGAGTTGGACTTAGAAAAATTTTTATCGAAGTGAAAAAAATGTTTTTTGAAAAAAGTGAAACATGCATGGGTGGCATTCGTTTGATTAGGCAAACACATCCTAAGGTTCGCTTTCGCAAATTTGTCCCTCTTTAAGTGGCAGTTTGCTCCGAAAGTGGTAGTTCTCCCATGTACTACGCGGCTGGACTTAGAAAATTTTCGCTCGGAGTTGGACTTTAACTTTTTTCGGACCGAAAAAAAGTTTTTTTGAAAAATGTGAAATATGCATCATTGGTGTTCGTTTGATAAAGAAAACACATCCTTAGCCTCGTTCCTGCTAATTTGGCCCTGTTTCATCGACTTTTTGCGCCGATTTGGACTTAGAAAAAGTTTCGATATTTTGCAAAAATAATTTTTTTAAAAACATGAAATATACATCGGAGGCATTCTTTTAGAAAGGGAAACACATCCCAAGAACAATTTTGGCAAATTTCCCCGTTTTTCGATGGCGCGTTGCACCACACCTACAAGACGACAATTCTTGCCCTCGGTCGGCGAGGCCTCAACTGCCGGCATGGTCAAGAGACGAAAGCCCCGGGGACTTAGAAATTTTTCGCTCGGAGTTGGACTTAGAAAAAGTTTCGATATTTTGCAAAAATAATTTTTTTAAAAACATGAAATACACATCGAAGGCATTCTTTTAGAATGGGAAACACATCCCAAGAACGATTTTGGCAAATTTCCCCGTTTTTCGATGGCGCGTTGCACCACACCTACAAGACGACAATTCCGGCCCTCGGGCGGCGAGGCCTCAACTGCCGGCATGGTCAAGAGACGAAAGCCCCGGGGACTTAGAAATTTTTCGCTCGGAGTTGGACTTAGAAAAAGTTTCAATATTTTGCAAAAATAATTTTTTTAAAAACATGAAATATACATCGGAGGCATTCTTTTAGAAAGGGAAACACATCCCAAGAACAATTTTGGCAAATTTTCCCGTTTTTCGATGGCGCGTTGCACCACACCTACAAGACGACAATTCTTGCCCTCGGGCGGCGAGGCCTCAACTGCCGGCATGGTCAAGAGACGAAAGCCCCGGGGACTTAGAAATTTTTCGCTCAGAGTTGGACTTTAACTTTTTTCGGACCGAAAAAAAGTTTTTTTGAAAAATGTGAAATATGCATATTTGGTGTTCGTTTGATAAAGAAAACACATCCCTAGCCTAGTTTCTGCTAATTTGGCCCTGTATCATTGACTTTTTGCGCCGATTTGGACTTAGAAAAAGTTTCGATATTTTGCAAAAATAATTTTTTTAAAAACATGAAATATACATCGGAGGCATTCTTTTAGAAAGGGAAACACATCCCAAGAACAATTTTGGCAAATTTTCCCGTTTTTCGATGGCGCGTTGCACCACACCTACAAGACGACAATTCTTGCCCTCGGGCGGCGAGGCCTCAACTGCCGGCATGGTCAAGAGACGAAAGCCCCGGGGACTTAGAAATTTTTCGCTCGGAGTTGGACTTAGAAAAATTTTTATCGAAGTGAAAAAAATGTTTTTTGAAAAAAGTGAAACATGCATGGGTGGCATTCGTTTGATTAGGCAAACACATCCTAAGGTTCGCTTTCGCAAATTTGTCCCTCTTTAAGTGGCAGTTTGCTCCGAAAGTGGTAGTTCTCCCATGTACTACGCGGCTGGACTTAGAAAATTTTCGCTCGGAGTTGGACTTTAACTTTTTTCGGACCGAAAAAAAGTTTTTTTGAAAAATGTGAAATATGCATCATTGGTGTTCGTTTGATAAAGAAAACACATCCTTAGCCTCGTTCCTGCTAATTTGGCCCTGTTTCATCGACTTTTTGCGCCGATTTGGACTTAGAAAAAGTTTCGATATTTTGCAAATATAATTTTTTTAAAAACATGAAATATACATCGGAGGCATTCTTTTAGAAAGGGAAACACATCCCAAGAACAATTTTGGCAAATTTTCCCGTTTTTCGATGGCGCGTTGCACCACACCTACAAGACGACAATTCTTGCCCTCGGGCGGCGAGGCCTCAACTGCCGGCATGGTCAAGAGACGAAAGCCCCGGGGACTTAGAAATTTTTCGCTCGGAGTTGGACTTAGAAAAATTTTGATCGAAGTGAAAAAAATGTTTTTTGAAAAAAGTGAAACATGCATGGGTGGCATTCGTTTGATTAGGCAAACACATCCTAAGGTTCGCTTTCGCAAATTTGTCCCTCTTTAAGTGGCAGTTTGCTCCGAAAGTGGTAGTTCTCCCATGTACTACGCGGCTGGACTTAGAAAATTTTCGCTCGGAGTTGGACTTTAACTTTTTTCGGACTGAAAAAAAGTTTTTTTGAAAAATGTGAAATACGCATCATTGGTGTTCGTTTGATAAAGAAAACACATCCCTAGCCTCGTTTCTGCTAATTTGGCCCTGTTTCACTAACTTTTTGCGCCGATTTGGACTTAGAAAAAGTTTCGATTTTGGGAAGAAATAATTTTTTTAAAAACACGGCTATACTTGTAATTTTTCACTCGCACGACACACGATGGACTTAGAATTATTTCACTCTTGCTGCCCTCTTTGGACTTTGAAAAAGCCGGGCACTGTGGGACTTTGAATTAATCACACTGGCAATATTTCACTCGCACGACACATTTAGGATTATTTCGCTCATTCTAGCCTCGCTGGACTTTGAATTTTTCACACATTTTTTCTTTACACCTTTCACTCGCTGTTTCGACCTACAACATTTTTTTTTCACTTGTATGACCTTTTGCACTTCAATTATTTAACCCATTTCACAAACACTTTTTGTGCACTTTTTAGACGTGAAATATCACTCGCATTTAGAGGCACTTTGTCGCTCGCTCTGTTTCGACCTAGAACATTTCCATTTCACTTGTATGACATTTTGCACTTGTGGGCGCATTCATTATTTGCTCTTTTCCGAACTTTGGCACTTTAGTCATTTTTTTAGACGTGGAATATCACTCGAATTAAGAGGCACTTTCTCACTCGCAGAAAACTTTCTGCACCTAGCACACGAACACGTTTGAACTCGTCGTGCTTCTGGCGTCTTGTCGTAGTGGAAGAGGCTGGAATCACCTGGCGGGGTCCCAGGCTGGTGTTGTGTGTGTTTTCGGACTGTAGATTTAGTTCTGCGAAGTGGACGTAAGCCAGGCGTGGCTCCTGTGATCCCTGAATTCCCGTTGTTCTCCAGGTGCAGGTTGTCGGCCGGTGCGAGTTCTCCCCATCATGGCGCCTTCGGTAGACTTTGCGGTCCTTGTTCTGAACTGCTGAAAAAGAAAGGAAAACATTGTGAGAGTCCGTACGCTACTAATAAAAATAATCTCATATCTAGGAAGTTCCAGTAATTAGTAATTACATAACTTGGGCAGAGTAGCCACGCCGAATTAGCTTTTGGCGGGAAGAATTTCTCGTTGAAAACAAGGAGAAGCGCAGCCCTCGCGTGCGTCCGGCTTGGCCTCTCTAGCCGTTATGTTTCAAACTGTATGGAAGCGATGCGCAATAACACCAGCGCGATGACTCACGATTACGTCACCCTTGGCTACTTCCTTGCAAGTAGCGTTCACCTCTTGGTCGAGGTCATCCGAGCGAGTTTGCACAATGCTTTCTTACGACCAGTGTGCCAAAGATTAACGTCTATTGCAAGATAAACACGACCGTTTGTTAATTAAAGAAAACTGGGCCCAGGAATCCCCAAACATGATCACTTACTTGGCAATGCGTACCCAGCAACATTACTTTTCCTACGCGGCGCCGAACTTCGAGTTTTGGCTCACCTCCAGACCGCACTCCGCGACGGTCTCTCCGGACCCTCCCTTGGGGGAAACCTTAACTCTTTCGCTCGGAGTTGGACTTTGAAAAATTTTTATCGGAGTGAAAAAAAGTTTTTTCATAAAGGTGAAAAATGCATCATTGGTATTCGTTTAATAAAGGAAGCGCATCCCAAGTTCCGTTTTTGCAAGTTTGTCCCTCTTTCACTAGCGCTTTTTACCGATTTGGACTTAGAAAGAGCTTCGATTTTGGGCAAAAATAACTTTTTTAAAAACACGAAATATACATCACAGGCATTCTTTTGGAAGAAGAAACTCTTCCCAAGACTCGTCTTTGCTAATTTGTCCCTCTCTCGCAAGCGATTTGCACCGCAAGTGGTCGTTCCCCCAGGCTGGACTTTGAAAAATTTCGCTCGGAGTTGGACTTTGAAAAATTTTTATCGGACCGAAAAAAGTTTTTTTGATTAATGTGAAACATGCATCTTTGGTATTCGTTAGATAAGGGAAACGCATCCTAAGTTCCGTTTTTGCTAATTTGTCCTTCTTTCACTGGCGCTTTGCACAGATTTGGACTCAGAAAATTTTTCGACTTTGGAAAAAAAATAATTTTTTTAAAAACACGAAATATACATCACAGGCATTCGTTTAGAAGGGGAAACTCGTCCCAATAATCGTTTATGCTAATTTGTCCCTCTTTCACTGGCGCTTTACACCGATTTGGACGTAGAAAAGGTTTCGATTTTGGTCAAAAATAACTTTTTTAGAAACACGAAATATACATCGCAGGCATTCATTTGGAAGAAGAAACTCTTCCCAAGATTCGTCTTTGCTAATTTGTCCCTCTCTCGCAAGCGGTTTGCACCGCAAGTGGTCGTTCACCCATGCTGGACTTTGAAAAATTTCGCTCGGAGTTGGACTTTGAAAAATTTTTATCAGACCGAAGAAAGTTTTTTGATTAATGTGCAACATGCATCCTTGGTATTCGTTAGATAACGGAAACGCATCCTAAGTTCTGTTTTTGCTAATTAGTCCTTCTTTCACTGGCGCTTTGCACAGATTTGGAGTCAGAAAAATTTTCGATTTTTAGAAAAATTCATTTTTTTAAAAGCACGAAATATACATCACAGGCATGCGCTTAGCAGGGAAAACTCGTCCCAGGAATCGTTTTTGCTAATTTGTCCCTCCTTCACTAGCGGTTTGCACAGAAAGTGAACCTTCCCCCATGCTGGACTTAGAAAAATTTCGCACGGAGTTGGACTTAGAAAAATTTTGATCGAAGTGAAAGAAATGTTTTTTGAAAAAAGTGAAACATGCATCGGTGGCATTCGTTTGATAAGGGAAACACATCCTAAGGTTCGCTTTTGCTAATTTGTCCCCCTTTAAGTGGCAGTTTGCTCCGAAAGTGGTAGTTCTCCCATGTACTAACGCGGCTGGACTTAGAAAATTTTCGCTCGGAGTTGGACTTTAACTTTTTTCGGACCGAAAAAAAGTTTTTTTGAAAAATGTGAAATATGCATCATTGGTGTTCGTTTGATAAAGAAAACACATCCTTAGCCTCGTTCCTGCTAATTTGGCCCTGTTTCATTGACTTTTTGCGCCGATTTGGACTTAGAAAAAGTTTCGATATTTTGCAAAAATAATTTTTTTAAAAACATGAAATATACATCGGAGGCATTCTTTTAGAAAGGGAAACACATCCCAAGAACGAATTTGGCAAATTTCCCCGTTTTTCGATGGCGCGCTGCACCACACCTACAAGACGACAATTCCGGCCCTCGGGCGGCGAGGCCTCAACTGCCGGCATGGTCAAGAGACGAAAGCCCCGGGGACTTAGAAATTTTTCGCTCGGAGTTGGACTTAGAAAAATTTTGATCGAAGTGAAAAAAATGTTTTTTGAAAAAGGTGAAACATGCATCGGTGGCATTCGTTTGATAAGGCAAACACATCCTAAGGTTCGCTTTTGCAAATTTGTCCCCCTTTAAGTAGCACTTTGTTCCGAAAGTGGTAGTTTGCCCATGTACTACGCGGCTGGACTTAGAAAATTTTCGCTCGGAGTTGGACTTTAACTTTTTTTCGGACCGAAAAAAAGTTTTTTTGAAAAATGTGAAATATGCATCATTGGTGTTCGTTTGATAAAGAAAACACATCCTTAGCCTCGTTCCTGCTAATTTGGCCCTGTTTCATTGACTTTTTGCGCCGATTTGGACTTAGAAAAAGTTTCGATATTTTGCAAAAATAATTTTTTTAAAAACATGAAATATACATCGGAGGCATTCTTTTAGAAAGGGAAACACATCCCAAGAACGAATTTGGCAAATTTCCCCGTTTTTCGATGGCGCGTTGCACCACACCTACAAGACGACAATTCCGGCCCTCGGGCGGCGAGGCCTCAACTGCCGGCATGGTCAAGAGACGAAAGCCCCGGGGACTTAGAAATTTTTCGCTCGGAGTTGGACTTAGAAAAATTTTGATCGAAGTGAAAAAAATGTTTTTTGAAAAAGGTGAAACATGCATCGGTGGCATTCGTTTGATAAGGCAAACACATCCTAAGGTTCGCTTTTGCAAATTTGTCCCCCTTTAAGTAGCACTTTGTTCCGAAAGTGGTAGATGGCCCATGTACTACGCGGCTGGACTTAGAAAATTTTCGCTCGGAGTTGGACTTTAACTTTTTTCGGACCGAAAAAAAGTTTTTTTGAAAAATGTGAAATATGCATCATTGGTGTTCGTTTGATAAAGAAAATACATCCTTAGCCTCGTTCCTGCTAATTTGGCCCTGTTTCATTGACTTTTTGCGCCGATTTGGACTTAGAAAAATATGCGATATTTTGCAAAAATAATTTTTTTAAAAACATGAAATATACATCGGAGGCATTCTTTTAGAAAGGGAAACACATCCCAAGAACGAATTTGGCAAATTTCCCCGTTTTTCGATGGCGCGTTGCACCACACCTACAAGACGACAATTCCGGCCCTCGGGCGGCGAGGCCTCAACTGCCGGCATGGTCAAGAGACGAAAGCCCCGGGGACTTAGAAATTTTTCGCTCGGAGTTGGACTTAGAAAAATTTTGATCGAAGTGAAAAAAATGTTTTTTGAAAAAGGTGAAACATGCATCGGTGGCATTCGTTTGATAAGGCAAACACATCCTAAGGTTCGCTTTTGCAAATTTGTCCCCCTTTAAGTAGCACTTTGTTCCGAAAGTGGTAGTTTGCCCATGTACTACGCGGCTGGACTTAGAAAATTTTCGCTCGGAGTTGGACTTTAACTTTTTTCGGACCGAAAAAAAGTTTTTTTGAAAAATGTGAAATATGCATCATTGGTGTTCGTTTGATAAAGAAAACACATCCTTAGCCTCGTTCCTGCTAATTTGGCCCTGTTTCATTGACTTTTTGCGCCGATTTGGACTTAGAAAAAGTTTCGATATTTTGCAAAAATAATTTTTTTAAAAACATGAAATATACATCGGAGGCATTCTTTTAGAAAGGGAAACACATCCCAAGAACGAATTTGGCAAATTTCCCCGTTTTTCGATGGCGCGTTGCACCACACCTACAAGACGACAATTCCGGCCCTCGGGCGGCGAGGCCTCAACTGCCGGCATGGTCAAGAGACGAAAGCCCCGGGGACTTAGAAATTTTTCGCTCGGAGTTGGACTTAGAAAAATTTTGATCGAAGTGAAAAAAATGTTTTTTGAAAAAGGTGAAACATGCATCGGTGGCATTCGTTTGATAAGGCAAACACATCCTAAGGTTCGCTTTTGCAAATTTGTCCCCCTTTAAGTACCACTTTGTTCCGAAAGTGGTAGTTTGCCCATGTACTACGCGGCTGGACTTAGAAAATTTTCGCTCGGAGTTGGACTTTAACTTTTTTTCGGACCGAAAAAAAGTTTTTTTGAAAAATGTGAAATATGCATCATTGGTGTTCGTTTGATAAAGAAAACACATCCTTAGCCTCGTTCCTGCTAATTTGGCCCTGTTTCATTGACTTTTTGCGCCGATTTGGACTTAGAAAAAGTTTCGATATTTTGCAAAAATAATTTTTTTAAAAACATAAAATATACATCGGAGGCATTCTTTTAGAAAGGGAAACACATCCCAAGAACGAATTTGGCAAATTTCCCCGTTTTTCGATGGCGCGTTGCACCACACCTACAAGACGACAATTCCGGCCCTCGGGCGGCGAGGCCTCAACTGCCGGCATGGTCAAGAGACGAAAGCCCCGGGGACTTAGAAATTTTTCGCTCGGAGTTGGACTTAGAAAAATTTTGATCGAAGTGAAAAAAATGTTTTTTGAAAAAGGTGAAACATGCATCGGTGGCATTCGTTTGATAAGGCAAACACATCCTAAGGTTCGCTTTTGCAAATTTGTCCCCCTTTAAGTACCACTTTGTTCCGAAAGTGGTAGTTTGCCCATGTACTACGCGGCTGGACTTAGAAAATTTTCGCTCGGAGTTGGACTTTAACTTTTTTCGGACCGAAAAAAAGTTTTTTTGAAAAATGTGAAATATGCATCATTGGTGTTCGTTTGATAAAGAAAATACATCCTTAGCCTCGTTCCTGCTAATTTGGCCCTGTTTCATTGACTTTTTGCGCCGATTTGGACTTAGAAAAATATGCGATATTTTGCAAAAATAATTTTTTTAAAAACATGAAATATACATCGGAGGCATTCTTTTAGAAAGGGAAACACATCCCAAGAACGAATTTGGCAAATTTCCCCGTTTTTCGATGGCGCGTTGCACCACACCTACAAGACGACAATTCCGGCCCTCGGGCGGCGAGGCCTCAACTGCCGGCATGGTCAAGAGACGAAAGCCCCGGGGACTTAGAAATTTTTCGCTCGGAGTTGGACTTAGAAAAATTTTGATCGAAGTGAAAAAAATGTTTTTTGAAAAAGGTGAAACATGCATCGGTGGCATTCGTTTGATAAGGCAAACACATCCTAAGGTTCGCTTTTGCAAATTTGTCCCCCTTTAAGTAGCACTTTGTTCCGAAAGTGGTAGTTTGCCCATGTACTACGCGGCTGGACTTAGAAAATTTTCGCTCGGAGTTGGACTTTAACTTTTTTCGGACCGAAAAAAAGTTTTTTTGAAAAATGTGAAATATGCATCATTGGTGTTCGTTTGATAAAGAAAACACATCCTTAGCCTCGTTCCTGCTAATTTGGCCCTGTTTCATTGACTTTTTGCGCCGATTTGGACTTAGAAAAAGTTTCGATATTTTGCAAAAATAATTTTTTTAAAAACATGAAATATACATCGGAGGCATTCTTTTAGAAAGGGAAACACATCCCAAGAACGAATTTGGCAAATTTCCCCGTTTTTCGATGGCGCGTTGCACCACACCTACAAGACGACAATTCCGGCCCTCGGGCGGCGAGGCCTCAACTGCCGGCATGGTCAAGAGACGAAAGCCCCGGGGACTTAGAAATTTTTCGCTCGGAGTTGGACTTAGAAAAATTTTGATCGAAGTGAAAAAAATGTTTTTTGAAAAAGGTGAAACATGCATCGGTGGCATTCGTTTGATAAGGCAAACACATCCTAAGGTTCGCTTTTGCAAATTTGTCCCCCTTTAAGTAGCACTTTGTTCCGAAAGTGGTAGTTTGCCCATGTACTACGCGGCTGGACTTAGAAAATTTTCGCTCGGAGTTGGACTTTAACTTTTTTCGGAGCGAAAAAAAGTTTTTTTGAAAAATGTGAACTATGCATCATTGGTGTTCGTTTGATAAAGAAAACACATCCTTAGCCTCGTTCCTGCTAATTTGGTCCTGTTTCATTGACTTTTTGCGCCGATTTGGACTTAGAAAAAGTTTCGATATTTTGCAAAAATAATTTTTTTAAAAACATGAAATATACATCGGAGGCATTCTTTTAGAAAGGCAAACACATCCTAAGGTTAGCTTTTGCAAATTTGTCCCCCTTTAAGTAGCACTTTGTTCCGAAAGTGGTAGTTTGCCCATGTACTACGCGGCTGGACTTAGAAAATTTTCGCTCGGAGTTGGACTTTAACTTTTTTCGGAGCGAAAAAAAGTTTTTTTGAAAAATGTGAAATATGCATCATTGGTGTTCGTTTGATAAAGAAAACACATCCTTAGCCTCGTTCCTGCTAATTTGGTCCTGTTTCAATGACTTTTTGCGCCGATTTGGACTTAGAAAAAGTTTCGATATTTTGCAAAAATAATTTTTTTAAAAACATGAAATATACATCGGAGGCATTCTTTTAGAAAGGGAAACACATCCCAAGAACGAATTTGGCAAATTTCCCCGTTTTTCGATGGCGCGTTGCACCACACCTACAAGACGACAATTCCGGCCCTCGGGCGGCGAGGCCTCAACTGCCGGCATGGTCAAGAGACGAAAGCCCCGGGGACTTAGAAATTTTTCGCTCGGAGTTGGACTTAGAAAAATTTTGATCGAAGTGAAAAAAATGTTTTTTGAAAAAGGTGAAACATGCATCGGTGGCATTCGTTTGATAAGGCAAACACATCCTAAGGTTCGCTTTTGCAAATTTGTCCCCCTTTAAGTACCACTTTGTTCCGAAAGTGGTAGTTTGCCCATGTACTACGCGGCTGGACTTAGAAAATTTTCGCTCGGAGTTGGACTTTAACTTTTTTCGGAGCGAAAAAAAGTTTTTTTGAAAAATGTGAAATATGCATCATTGGTGTTCGTTTGATAAAGAAAACACATCCTTAGCCTCGTTCCTGCTAATTTGGTCCTGTTTCATTGACTTTTTGCGCCGATTTGGACTTAGAAAAAGTTTCGATATTTTGCAAAAATAATTTTTTTAAAAACATGAAATATACATCGGAGGCATTCTTTTAGAAAGGCAAACACATCCTAAGGTTAGCTTTTGCAAATTTGTCCCCCTTTAAGTAGCACTTTGTTCCGAAAGTGGTAGTTTGCCCATGTACTACGCGGCTGGACTTAGAAAATTTTCGCTCGGAGTTGGACTTTAACTTTTTTCGGAGCGAAAAAAAGTTTTTTTGAAAAATGTGAAATATGCATCATTGGTGTTCGTTTGATAAAGAAAACACATCCTTAGCCTCGTTCCTGCTAATTTGGTCCTGTTTCATTGACTTTTTGCGCCGATTTGGACTTAGAAAAAGTTTCGATATTTTGCAAAAATAATTTTTTTAAAAACATGAAATATACATCGGAGGCATTCTTTTAGAAAGGCAAACACATCCTAGGTTAGCTTTTGCAAATTTGTCCCCCTTTAAGTAGCACTTTGTTCCGAAAGTGGTAGTTTGCCCATGTACTACGCGGCTGGACTTAGAAAATTTTCGCTCGGAGTTGGACTTAGAAAAATTTTGATCGAAGTGAAAAAAATGTTTTTTGAAAAAGGTGAAACATGCATCGGTGGCATTCGTTTGATAAGGCAAACACATCCTAAGGTTCGCTTTTGCAAATTTGTCCCCCTTTAAGTAGCACATTGTTCCGAAAGTGGTAGTTTGCCCATGTACTACGCGGCTGGACTTAGAAAATTTTCGCTCGGAGTTGGACTTTAACTTTTTTCGGACCGAAAAAAAGTTTTTTTGAAAAATGTGAAATATGCATCATTGGTGTTCGTTTGATAAAGAAAACACATCCTTAGCCTCGTTTTTGCTAATTTGTCCCTGTTTCATTAGGCCGATTGGACTTAGAAAAATATGCGATATTTTGCAAAAATAATTTTTTTAAAAACATGAGATATACATCGGAGGCATTCTTTTAGAAAGGGAAACACATCCCAAGATCGATTTTGGCAAATTTCCCCGTTTTTCGATGGCGCGTTGCACCGAGCCGGGAAAA
>JAUKNK010001293.1:0-22500 GCA_030765055.1 Mantis religiosa | reverse complement strand
TCACACTGGCAATATTTCGCTCATTCTAGCCTCGCTGGACTTTGAATTTTTCACACACTTTTTCTTTGCACCTTTCACTCGCTGTTTCGACCTACAAATTTTTTTTTCACTTGTATGACCTATTGCACTTCAATTATTTTAGCCCATTTCACAAACACTTTTTGAATTAATCACACTGGCAATATTTCGCTCATTCTAGCCTCGCTGGACTTTGAATTTTTCACACACTTTTTCTTTGCACCTTTCACTCGCTGTTTCGACCTACAAATTTTTTTTTCTCTTGTATGACCTATTGCACTTCAATTATTTTAGCCCATTTCACAAACACTTTTTGAATTAATCACACTGGCAATATTTCGCTCATTCTAGCCTCGCTGGACTTTGAATTTTTCACACACTTTTTCTTTGCACCTTTCACTCGCTGTTTCGACCTACAAATTTTTTTTTTTCACTTGTATGACCTATTGCACTTTCTCACACGCTCTGTTTCGACCTAGAACATTTCCATTTCACTTGTATGACCTTTTGCACTTGTGGGCGCATTCATTATTTGCTCTTTTCCGAACTTTGGCTCTTTAATCATTTTTTTAGACGTGGAATATAACTCGACTTCAGATGCACTTTCTCACTCGCTCTGTTTCGACCTAGAACATTTCCATTTCACTTGTATGACCTTTTGCACTTCAATTATTTTAGCCCATTTCACAAACACTTTTTGAATTAATCACACTGGCAATATTTCGCTCATTCTAGCCTCGCTGGACTTTGAATGTTTCACACACTTTTTCTTTGCACCTTTCACTCGCTGTTTCGACCTACAACATTTTTTTTTCACTTGTATGACCTTTTGCACTTCAATTATTTTAGCCCATTTCACAAACACTTTTTGAATTAATCACACTGGCAATATTTCGCTCATTCTAGCCTCGCTGGACTTTGAATGTTTCACACACTTTTTCTTTGCACCTTTCACTCGCTGTTTCGACCTACAACATTTTTTTTTCACTTGTAAGACCTTTTGCACTTCAATTATTTTAGCCCATTTCACAAACACTTTTTGAATTAATCACACTGGCAATATTTCGCTCATTCTAGCCTCGCTGGACTTTGAATGTTTCACACACTTTTTCTTTGCACCTTTCACTCGCTGTTTCGACCTACAACATTTTTTTTTTCACTTGTATGACCTTTTGCACTTCAATTATTTTAGCCCATTTCACAAACACTTTTTGAATTAATCACACTGGCAATATTTCGCTCATTCTAGCCTCGCTGGACTTTCAATGTTTCACACACTTTTTCTTTGCACCTTTCACTCGCTGTTTCGACCTACAACATTTTTTTTTTCACTTGTATGACCTTATGCACTTCAATTATTTTAGCCCATTTCACAAACACTTTTTGAATTAATCACACTGGCAATATTTCGCTCATTCTAGCCTCGCTGGACTTTGAATTTTTCACACACTTTTTCTTTGCACCTTTCACTCGCTGTTTCGACCTACAAATTTTTTTTTTTCACTTGTATGACCTATTGCACTTTCTCACACGCTCTGTTTCGCCCTAGAACATTTCCATTTCACTTGTATGACCTTTTGCACTTGTGGGCGCATTCATTATTTGCTCTTTTCCGAACTTTGGCTCTTTAATCATTTTTTTAGACGTGGAATATAACTCGACTTCAGATGCACTTTCTCACTCGCTCTGTTTCGACCTAGAACATTTCCATTTCACTTGTATGACCTTTTGCACTTCAATTATTTTAGCCCATTTCACAAACACTTTTTGAATTAATCACACTGGCAATATTTCGCTCATTCTAGCCTCGCTGGACTTTGAATGTTTCACACACTTTTTCTTTGCACCTTTCACTCGCTGTTTCGACCTACAACATTTTTTTTTCACTTGTATGACCTTATGCACTTCAATTATTTTAGCCCATTTCACAAACACTTTTTGAATTAATCACACTGGCAATATTTCGCTCATTCTAGCCTCGCTGGACTTTGAATGTTTCACACACTTTTTCTTTGCACCTTTCACTCGCTGTTTCGACCTACAACATTTTTTTTTCACTTGTAAGACCTTTTGCACTTCAATTATTTTAGCCCATTTCACAAACACTTTTTGAATTAATCACACTGGCAATATTTCGCTCATTGTAGCCTCGCTGGACTTTGAATGTTTCACACACTTTTTCTTTGCACCTTTCACTCGCTGTTTCGACCTACAACATTTTTTTTTCACTTGTAAGACCTTTTGCACTTCAATTATTTTAGCCCATTTCACAAACACTTTTTGAATTAATCACACTGGCAATATTTCGCTCATTCTAGCCTCGCTGGACTTTGAATTTTTCACACACTTTTTCTTTGCACCTTTCACTCGCTGTTTCGACCTACAACATTTTTTTTTCACTTGTATGACCTTTTGCACTTCAATTATTTTAGCCCATTTCACAAACACTTTTTGAATTAATCACACTGGCAATATTTCGCTCATTCTAGCCTCGCTGGACTTTGAATGTTTCACACACTTTTTCTTTGCACCTTTCACTCGCTGTTTCGACCTACAACATTTTTTTTTTCACTTGTATGACCTTTTGCACTTCAATTACTTTAGCCCATTTCACAAACACTTTTTGAATTAATCACACTGGCAATATTTCGCTCGCACGACACATTTAGGATTATTTAGCTCATTCTAGCCTCGCTGGACTTTGAATTTTTCACACACTTTTTGTTTGCACCTTTCACTCGCTGTTTCGATCTACAACATTTTTTTTTCACTTGTATGACCTTTTGCACTTCAATTATTTTAGCCCATTTCACAAACACTTTTTGTGCGCGTTTATAGACGTGTAACATCACTCGCACCACTAGAGGCACTTTCTCACTCGCTCTGTTTCGACCTAGAACATTTCCATTTCACTTGTATGACCTTTTGCACTTGTGGGCGCATTCATTATTTGCTCTTTTCCGAACTTTGGCACTTTAATCACTTTTTTAGACGTGGAATATAACTCGACTTCAGAGGCACTCTCTCACTCGCTCTGTTTCGACCTAGAACATTTCCATTTCACTTGTATGACCTTTTGCACTTGTGGGCGCATTCATTATTTGCTCTTTTCCGAACTTTGGCACTTTAGTCATTTTTTTAGACGTGGAATATCACTCGAATTCAGAGGCACTCTCTCACTCGCTCTGTTTCGACCTAGAACATTTCCCTTTCACTTGTATGACCTTTTGCACTTGTGGGCGCATTCATTATCTGCTCTTTTCCGAACTTTGGCACTTTAATCATTTTTTTAGACGTGGAACATCACTCGAATTCAGAGGCACTTTCTCACTCGCTCTGTTTCGACCTAGAACATTTCCATTTCACTTGTATGACCTTTTGCACTTGTAGGCGCATTCATTATCTGCTCTTTTCCGAACTTTGGCACTTTAATCATTTTTTTAGACGTGGAACATCACTCGAATTCAGAGGCACTTTCTCACTCGCTCTTTCTGTAGCCACAACATCTTACAAGACGTGTATAACATTTTTCACCCGATTTTCGACGCCCAATCTCACCTCTATCATTTTTTGGCCTTTCCGGGCTCCTATAACTTTCCTAGCATCCTAGAGATGGCACACGCATACTTTATGCACCTAGCACACGAACACGTTTGAACTCGTCGTGCTTCTGGCGTCTTGTCGGGGTGGAAGAGGCTCGGAGTCATCTGTCGGGGTCCCAGGCTGGTGTTGTGTGTGTTTTCGGACTGTAGATTTAGTTCTGCGCAGTGGACGTAGGCCAGGCATGGCTCCTGTGATCCCCGAATTTCCATAATTCCCCAGGTGCAGGTTGTCGGCCCGGGCGACTTCTCCCCATCATGGCGCCTTCGGTAGACTTTGCGGTCCTCGTTCTGAACTGCTGAAAAAGAAAGGAAAACATTGTGAGAGTCCGTACGCTACTAATAAAAATAGTCTCGTGTCTAGGAAGGAAGTTCCAGTAATTAGTTATTACTTAACTAACGTGCCACGCCCATATTAGCTTTTGGCGGGAAGAATTTCTCAGCGCGTTACGTCGGCTGCCTTCCTCCTCTTGCCTCCTCCCTCTGCTAACTCCGGCTGCCGTCCTCGTGCCGAACTGCTGTAAAAAAGGGAAAACATTGTGAGAGTCCGTACGCTACTAATAAAAATAGTCTCTTATCTAGGAAGGAAGTTCCAGTAATTAGTAATTACATAACTTTGGTAAACAAGCCACGCCGAATTAGCTTTTTAGCGGGCAGAATTTCTCGGCATGTTACGTCGGCTGCTTCTGAGCTCTCAGCACTCTCCTCCTCTCGCCTCCTTTCTCTCCTAACTCAAACAAAGTGAAAGACAAAGTGAAAAGAACGAGAAACGCAGCCCTGGCGTCCGTACGCGTCGGCTGCCTGGGCCGTTATAATTCAAACTGATTGATCACGTGACCGCTGGATGGAAGCCATCACACCAGAGCGATGACTCAGGATTACGTCACCCTTGGCTACTTCCTTGCAAGTAGCGTTCACCTCTTGGTCGAGGTCATCCGAGCGAGTTTGCACAATGCATTCTTACGACCAGTGTGCCACAGATTAACGTCGATCGCAAGTTAAACACGACCGTTTGTTAATTAAAGAAAACTGGGCCCTGGAATCCCCAAACATGTTCGCTTGCTTGGCAATGCGTACGCAGAAACATTACTTTTCCTACGAGGCGCCGAACTTCGAGTTTTAGCTCACCTCCACCTAGCACTCCGCGACCGTCTCTCCGGACCCTCCCTTGGGGGAAACCTTAACACTTGGGCGCAAGAGAGGCCGGGGAGGGGTAATGCAATACTAGTTACCCTACCTGGGGCCGAACTTCGAGTTTTAGCTCACCTCCACGTAGCACTCCGCGTAGCGTAGCTCTCCGTACCCTCCCTTGCGGGGAAACCTTAACACTCGAAGCTTTTCGTTAATTATGGAGGTTTCTAAACATTATTCTAGCATCCAAACTAGACTCGGGCGAGGTCCGGCTTTTGGCACTCAACTGCCCCTGGTGTGTGTTTTCGAAACTACTGTCACTTCAACGATTGTCGTAATTGGCGCCGGTGACGACAGGTGGCGGCCCGATCGTCTAATGGCGGGTGGTGGACCAATGACAATGACTGTAGCAAATCGTTCCCACCTCCTGCCGCCATTGAAAACGGTCTCTGCCGACCAATGGGGTGAGCTCTTGCTCGAGACGGAAGACTGGCAATTATTTAAGGTGTGCCGAATGTATGTAGCAAATAGCAGAGTATGCCTATGTTTGCCTGTTCCATTTATTATACATGCACTCTAAGCAACTAAATTCTGCATTTTCAACATATTTTACGTCTTGACATTCGGGAGCTGCTCTCGAAAAGGCTAAATCGATAATAGCACGGCTAAAATAATCCTGTGGTAATTTGAATAATTAAGCATTGCCCAAACTTCACCTCTTTGAAATATCTGAAGGAGTGGGGAGGTCGGCCAAAGCAGTATCTGGAATCTCAATTAGTGCATGTGCTTCCCGCACTTCATTTACTGCAAACGTCCTTTATAAATGTTAACGATCTTAAAGACTGCAATTAAGGTTAGGGGTAAATGTGCCGAGCTATATTTGAGCACAAGTGAGTGAAAAAAAGTTTTTTTCATAAATGTGAAACATGCTTCATTGGTATTCGTTTAATAAAGGAAACGCAGTGTGCCAAAGGTTAACGTCAATCGCAAGTTAAACACGACCGTTTGTTAATTAAAGAAAACTGGGCCCAGGAATCCCCAAACATGTTCACCTGCTTGGCAATGTGTACGCAGCAACATTACTTTTCCTACGAGGCGCCGAACTTCGAGTTTTAGCTCACCTCCACCTAGCACTCCGCGACCGTCTCTCCGTACCCTCCCTTGGGGGAAACCTTAACACTTGGGCGCAAAGGAGGTCGGGGAGGGGTGATGCAATAAAAGTTAACCTACCTGAGGCCGAGCTTCGAGTTTTAGCTCACCTCCACTTAGCACTCCGCGACCGTCTCTCCGTACCCTCCCTTGGGGGAAACCTTAACACTTGGGCGCAAAGGAGGTCGGGGAGGGGTGATGCAATAAAAGTTAACCTACCTGAGGCCGAGCTTCGAGTTTTAGCTCACCTCCACGTAGCACTCCGCGACGGTCTCTCCGTACCCTCCGTTGGGGGAAACCTTAACGCTTGGGCGCAAGAGAGCCGGGGAGTGGTAATGCAATACTAGCTACCCTACCTGGGGCCGAACTTCGAGTTTTAGCTCACCTCCACCTAGCACTCCGCGACGGTCTCTCCGTACCCTCCGTTGGGGGAAACCTTAACGCTTGGGCGCAAGAGAGCCGGGGAGTGGTAATGCAATACTAGCTACCCTACCTGGGGCCGAGCTTCGAGTTTTAGCTCACCTCCACGTAGCACTCCGCGACGGTCTCTCCGTACCCTCCGTTGGGGGAAACCTTAACGCTTGGGCGCAAGAGAGCCGGGGAGTGGTAATGCAATACTAGCTACCCTACCTGGGGCCGAACTTCGAGTTTTAGCTCACCTCCACGTAGCACTCCGCGACGGTCTCTCCGCACCCTCTCTTGCGGGGAAACCTTAACGCTTGGGCGCAAGAGAGCCGGGGAGTGGTAATGCAATACTAGCTACCCTACCTGGGGCCGAACTTCGAGTTTTAGCTCACCTCCACGTAGCACTCCGCGTAGCGTAGCTCTCCGTACCCTCCCTTGCGGGGAAACCTTAACACTCGAAGCTTTTCGTTAATTATGGAGGTTTCTAAACATTATTCTTGCATCCAAACTAGACTCGGGCGAGGTCCGGCTTTTGGCACTCAACTGCCCCTGGTGTGTGTTTTCGAAACTACTGTCACTTGATCGATTGTCGTAATTGGCGCCGGTGACGACAGGTGGCGGCCCGATCGACTAATGGCGGGTGGTGGACCAATGACAATGACTGTAGCAAATCGTTCCCACCTCCTGCCGCCATTGAAAACGGTCTCTGCCGACCAATGGGGTGAGCTCTTGCTCGAGACGGAAGACTGGCAATTATTTAAGGTGTGCCGAATGTATGTAGCAAATAGCAGAGTATGCCTATGTTTGCCTGTTCCATTTATTATACATGCACTCTAAGCAACTATATTCTGCATTTTCAACATATTTTACGTCTTGACATTCGGGAGCTGCTCTCGAAAAGGCTAAATCGATAATAGCACGGCTAAAATAATCCTGTGGTAATTTGAATAATTAAGCATTGCCCAAACTTCACCTCTTTGAAATATCTGAAGGAGTGGGGAGGTCGGCCAAAGCAGTATCTGGAATCTCAATTAGTGCATGTGCTTCCCGCACTACATTTACTGCAAACGTCCTTTATAAATGTTAACGATCTTAAAGACTGCAATTAAGGTTAGGGGTAAATGTGCCGAGCTATATTTGAGCACAAGTGAGTGAAAAAAAGTTTTTTTCATAAATGTGAAACATGCTTCATTGGTATTCGTTTAATAAAGGAAACGCAGTGTGCCAAAGGTTAACGTCAATCGCAAGTTAAACACGACCGTTTGTTAATTAAAGAAAACTGGGCCCAGGAATCCCCAAACATGTTCACCTGCTTGGCAATGTGTACGCAGCAACATTACTTTTCCTACGAGGCGCCGAACTTCGAGTTTTAGCTCACCTCCACCTAGCACTCCGCGACCGTCTCTCCGTACCCTCCCTTGGGGGAAACCTTAACACTTGGGCGCAAAGGAGGTCGGGGAGGGGTGATGCAATAAAAGTTAACCTACCTGAGGCCGAGCTTCGAGTTTTAGCTCACCTCCACTTAGCACTCCGCGACCGTCTCTCCGTACCCTCCCTTGGGGGAAACCTTAACACTTGGGCGCAAAGGAGGTCGGGGAGGGGTGATGCAATAAAAGTTAACCTACCTGAGGCCGAGCTTCGAGTTTTAGCTCACCTCCACGTAGCACTCCGCGACGGTCTCTCCGTACCCTCCGTTGGGGGAAACCTTAACGCTTGGGCGCAAGAGAGCCGGGGAGTGGTAATGCAATACTAGCTACCCTACCTGGGGCCGAACTTCGAGTTTTAGCTCACCTCCACCTAGCACTCCGCGACGGTCTCTCCGTACCCTCCGTTGGGGGAAACCTTAACGCTTGGGCGCAAGAGAGCCGGGGAGTGGTAATGCAATACTAGTTACCCTACCTGGGGCCGAGCTTCGAGTTTTAGCTCACCTCCACGTAGCACTCCGCGACGGTCTCTCCGTACCCTCCGTTGGGGGAAACCTTAACGCTTGGGCGCAAGAGAGCCGGGGAGTGGTAATGCAATACTAGCTACCCTACCTGGGGCCGAACTTCGAGTTTTAGCTCACCTCCACGTAGCACTCCGCGACGGTCTCTCCGCACCCTCTCTTGCGGGGAAACCTTAACACTCGAAGCTTTTCGTTAATTATGGAGGTTTCTAAACATTATTCTAGCATCCAAACTAGACTCGGGCGAGGTCCGGCTTTTGGCACTCAACTGCCCCTGGTGTGTGTTTTCGAAACTACTGTCACTTGATCGATTGTCGTAATTGGCGCCGGTGACGACAGGTGGCGGCCCGATCGACTAATGGCGGGTGGTGGACCAATGACAATGACTGTAGCAAATCGTTCCCACCTCCTGCCGCCATTGAAAACGGTCTCTGCCGACCAATGGGGTGAGCTCTTGCTCGAGACGGAAGACTGGCAATTATTTAAGGTGTGCCGAATGTATGTAGCAAATAGCAGAGTATGCCTATGTTTGCCTGTTCCATTTATTATACATGCACTCTAAGCAACTATATTCTGCATTTTCAACATATTTTACGTCTTGACATTCGGGAGCTGCTCTCGAAAAGGCTAAATCGATAATAGCACGGCTAAAATAATCCTGTGGTAATTTGAATAATTAAGCATTGCCCAAACTTCACCTCTTTGAAATATCTGAAGGAGTGGGGAGGTCGGCCAAAGCAGTATCTGGAATCTCAATTAGTGCATGTGCTTCCCGCACTTCATTTACTGCAAACGTCCTTTATAAATGTTAACGATCTTAAAGACTGCAATTAAGGTTAGGGGTAAATGTGCCGAGCTATATTTGAGCACAAGTGAGTGAAAAAAAGTTTTTTTCATAAATGTGAAACATGCTTCATTGGTATTCGTTTAATAAAGGAAACGCAGTGTGCCAAAGGTTAACGTCAATCGCAAGTTAAACACGACCGTTTGTTAATTAAAGAAAACTGGGCCCAGGAATCCCCAAACATGTTCACTTGCTTGGCAATGTGTACGCAGCAACATTACTTTTCCTACGAGGCGCCGAACTTCGAGTTTTAGCTCACCTCCACCTAGCACTCCGCGACCGTCTCTCCGTACCCTCCCTTGGGGGAAACCTTAACACTTGGGCGCAAAGGAGGTCGGGGAGGGGTGATGCAATAAAAGTTAACCTACCTGAGGCCGAGCTTCGAGTTTTAGCTCACCTCCACTTAGCACTCCGCGACCGTCTCTCCGTAACCTCCCTCCGTAACCTTAGAAAGAGCTTCGATTTTGGGCAAAAATAATTTTTTTAAAAACACGAAATATACATCACAGGCATTCGTTTAGAAGGGGAAACTCGTCCCAATAATCGTTTATGCTAATTTGTCCCTCTTTCTCTGGCGCTTTACACCGATTTGGACGTAGAAAAGGTTTCGATTTTGGGCAAAAATAACTTTTTTAGAAACACGAAATATACATCGCAGGCATTCATTTGGAAGAAGAAACTCTTCCCAGATTCGTCTTTGCTAATTTGTCGCTCTCTCGCAAGCGGTTTCCACCGCAAGTGGTCGTTCCCCCATGCTGGACTTTGAAAAATTTCGCTCGGAGTTGGACTTTGAAAAATTGTTATCAGACCGAAAAAAGTCTTTTGATTAATGTGAAACATGCATCCTTGGTATTCGTTAGATAACGGAAACGCATCCTAAGTTCTGTTTTTGCTAATTAGTCCCTCTTTCACTGGCGCTTTGCACAGATTTGGAGTCAGAAAAATTTTCGATTTTTAGAGAAATTCATTTTTTTAAAAGCACGAAATATACATCACAGGCATGCGCTTAGCAGGGAAAACTCGTCCCAGGAATCGTTTTTGCTAATTTGTCCCTCTTTCACTAGCGGTTTGCACAGAAAGTGAACCTTCCCCCATGCTGGACTTAGAAATTTTTCGCTCGGAGTTGGACTTAGAAATATTTTGATCGAAGTGAAAAAAATGTTTTTTGAAAAAAGTGAAACATGCATGGGTGGCATTCGTTTGATCAGGCAAACACATCCTAAGGTTCGCTTTCGCAAATTTGTCCCTCTTTAAGTGGCAGTTTGCTCCGAAAGTGGTAGTTCTCCCATGTACTACGCGGCTGGACTTAGAAAATTTTCGCTCGGAGTTGGAGTTTAACTTTTTTCGGACCGAAAAATTTTTTTTTTGAAAAATGTGAAATATGCATCATTGGTGTTCGTTTGATAAAGAAAACACATCTTTAGCCTAGTTTCTGCTAATTTGGCCCTGTTTCATTGACTTTTTGCGCCGATTTGGACTTAGAAAAGTTTCGATATTTTGCAAAAATAATTTTTTTAAAAACATGAAATATACATCGGAGGCATTCTTTTAGAAAGGGAAACACATCCCAAGAACAATTTTGGCAAATTTCCCCGTTTTTCGATGGCGCGTTGCACCACACCTACAAGACGACAATTCCGGGGACTTAGAAATTTTTCGCTCGGAGTTGGACTTTGAAAAATTTTGATCGAAGTGAAAAAAATGTTTTTTGAAAAAAGTGAAACATGCATGGGTGGCATTCGTTTGATGAGGCAAACACATCCTAAGGTTCGCTTTCGCAAATTTGTCCCCCTTTAAGTGGCAGTTTGCCCCGAAAGTGGTAGTTCTCCCATGTACTACGCGGCTGACTTAGAAAATTTTCGCTCGGAGTTGGACTTTAACTTTTTTCGGACCGAAAAAAAGTTTTTTTGAAAAATGTGAAATATGCATCATTGGTGTTCGTTTGATAAAGAAAACACATCTTTAGCCTAGTTTCTGCTAATTTGGCCCTGTTTCATTGACTTTTTGCGCCGATTTGGACTTAGAAAAAGTTTCGATATTTTGCAAAAATAATTTTTTTAAAAACATGAAATATACATCGGAGGCATTCTTTTAGAAAGGGAAACACATCCCAAGAACAATTTTGGCAAATTTCCCCGTTTTTCGATGGCGCGTTGCACCACACCTACAAGACGACAATTCCGGGGACTTAGAAATTTTTCGCTCGGAGTTGGACTTTGAAAAATTTTGATCGAAGTGAAAAAAATGTTTTTTGAAAAAAGTGAAACATGCATGGTGGCATTCGTTTGATGAGGCAAACACATCCTAAGGTTCGCTTTCGCAAATTTGTCCCCCTTTAAGTGGCAGTTTGCCCCGAAAGTGGTAGTTCTCCCATGTACTACGCGGCTGGACTTAGAAAATTTTCGCTCGGAGTTGGACTTTAACTTTTTTCGGACCGAAAAAAAGTTTTTTTGAAAAATGTGAAATATGCATCATTGGTGTTCGTTTGATAAAGAAAACACATCTTTAGCCTAGTTTCTGCTAATTTGGCCCTGTTTCATTGACTTTTTGCGCCGATTTGGACTTAGAAAAAGTTTCGAAATTTTGCAAAAATAATTTTTTTAAAAACATGAAATATACATCGGAGGCATTCTTTTAGAATGGGAAACACATCCCAAGAACGATTTTGGCAAATTTTCCCGTTTTTCGATGGCGCGTTGCACCACACCTACAAGACGACAATTCTTGCCCTCGGGCGGCGAGGCCTCAACTGCCGGCATGGTCAAGAGACGAAAGCCCCGGGGACTTAGAAATTTTTCGCTCGGAGTTGGACTTAGAAAAATTTTTATCGAAGTGAAAAAAATGTTTTTTGAAAAAAGTGAAACATGCATGGGTGGCATTCGTTTTGATAAGGCAAACACATCCTAAGGTTCGCTTTCGCAAATTTGTCCCTCTTTAAGTGGCAGTTTGCTCCGAAAGTGGTAGTTCTCCCATGTACTACGCGGCTGGACTTAGAAAATTTTCGCTCGGAGTTGGACTTTAACTATTTTCGGACCGAAAAAAAGTTTTTTTGAAAAATGTGAAATACGCATCATTGGTGTTCGTTTGATAAAGAAAACACATCCTTAGCCTCGTTCCTGCTAATTTTTCCCTGTTTCATCGACTTTTTGCGCCGATTTGGACTTAGAAAAAGTTTCGATATTTTGCAAAAATAATTTTTTTAAAAACATGAAATATACATCGGAGGCATTCTTTTAGAAAGGGAAACACATCCCAAGAACAATTTTGGCAAATTTCCCCGTTTTTCGATGGCGCGTTGCACCACACCTACAAGACGACAATTCTTGCCCTCGGGCGGCGAGGCCTCAACTGCCGGCATGGTCAAGAGACGAAAGCCCCGGGGACTTAGAAATTTTTCGCTCGGAGTTGGACTTAGAAAAATTTTGATCGAAGTGAAAAAAATGTTTTTTGAAAAAAGTGAAACATGCATGGGTGGCATTCGTTTGATAAGGCAAACACATTCTAAGGTTCGCTTTCGCAAATTTGTCCCTCTTTAAGTGGCAGTTTGCTCCGAAAGTGGTAGTTCTCCCATGTACTACGCGGCTGGACTTAGAAAATTTTCGCTCGGAGTTGGACTTTAACTTTTTTCGGACCGAAAAAAAGTTTTTTTGAAAAATGTGAAATATGCATCATTGGTGTTCGTTTGATAAAGAAAACACATCCCTAGCCTAGTTTTCTGCTAGTTTGGCCCTGTATCATTGACTTTTTGCGCCGATTTGGACTTAGAAAAAGTTTCGATATTTTGCAAAAATAATTTTTTTAAAAACATGAAATATACATCGGAGGCATTCTTTTAGAAAGGGAAACACATCCCAAGAACAATTTTGGCAAATTTTCCCGTTTTTCGATGGCGCGTTGCACCACACCTACAAGACGACAATTCTTGCCCTCGGGCGGCGAGGCCTCAACTGAAAGCCCCGGGGACTTAGAAATTTTTCGCTCGGAGTTGGACTTAGAAAAATTTTTATCGAAGTGAAAAAAATGTTTTTTGAAAAAAGTGAAACATGCATGGGTGGCATTCGTTTGATTAGGCAAACACATCCTAAGGTTCGCTTTCGCAAATTTGTCCCTCTTTAAGTGGCAGTTTGCTCCGAAAGTGGTAGTTCTCCCATGTACTACGCGGCTGGACTTAGAAAATTTTCGCTCGGAGTTGGACTTTAACTTTTTTCGGACCGAAAAAAAGTTTTTTTGAAAAATGTGAAATATGCATCATTGGTGTTCGTTTGATAAAGAAAACACATCCTTAGCCTCGTTCCTGCTAATTTGGCCCTGTTTCATCGACTTTTTGCGCCGATTTGGACTTAGAAAAAGTTTCGATATTTTGCAAAATAATTTTTTTAAAAACATGAAATATACATCGGAGGCATTCTTTTAGAATGGGAAACACATCCAAGAACGATTTTGGCAAATTTCCCCGTTTTTCGATGGCGCGTTGCACCACACCTACAAGACGACAATTCTTGCCCTCGGGCGGCGAGGCCTCAACTGCCGGCATGGTCACGAGACGAAAGCCCCGGGGACTTAGAAATTTTTCGCTCAGAGTTGGACTTTAACTTTTTTCGGACCGAAAAAAAGTTTTTTTGAAAAATGTGAAATATGCATATTTGGTGTTCGTTTGATAAAGAAAACACATCCCTAGCCTAGTTTCTGCTAATTTGGCCCTGTATCATTGACTTTTTGCGCCGATTTGGACTTAGAAAAAGTTTCGATATTTTGCAAAAATAATTTTTTTAAAAACATGAAATATACATCGGAGGCATTCTTTTAGAAAGGGAAACACATCCCAAGAACAATTTTGGCAAATTTTCCCGTTTTCGATGGCGCGTTGCACCACACCTACAAGACGACAATTCTTGCCCTCGGGCGGCGAGGCCTCAACTGCCGGCATGGTCAAGAGACGAAAGCCCCGGGGACTTAGAAATTTTTCGCTCGGAGTTGGACTTAGAAAAATTTTGATCGAAGTGAAAAAAATGTTTTTTGAAAAAGGTGAAACATGCATCGGTGGCATTCGTTTGATAAGGCAAACAGATCCTAAGGTTCGCTTTTGCAAATTTGTCCCCCTTTAAGTAGCACTTTGCTCCGAAAGTGGTAGTTTGCCCATGTACTACGCGGCTGGACTTAGAAAATTTTCGCTCGGAGTTGGACTTTAACTTTTTTCGGACCGAAAAAAAGTTTTTTTGAAAAATGTGAAATATGCATCATTGGTGTTCGTTTGATAAAGAAAACACATCCCTAGCCTAGTTTCTGCTAGTTTGGCCCTGTATCATTGACTTTTTGCGCCGATTTGGACTTAGAAAAAGTTTCGATATTTTGCAAAAATAATTTTTTTAAAAACATGAAATATACATCGGAGGCATTCTTTTAGAAAGGGAAACACATCCAAGAACAATTTTGGCAAATTTTCCCGTTTTTCGATGGCGCGTTGCACCACACCTACAAGACGACAATTCTGCCCTCGGGCGGCGAGGCCTCAACTGCCGGCATGGTCAAGAGACGAAAGCCCCGGGGACTTAGAAATTTTTCGCTCGGAGTTGGACTTTGAAAAATTTTGATCGAAGTGAAAAAAATGTTTTTTGAAAAAAGTGAAACATGCATGGGTGGCATTCGTTTGATGAGGCAAACACATCCTAAGGTTCGCTTTCGCAAATTTGTCCCCCTTTAAGTGGCAGTTTGCCCCGAAAGTGGTAGTTCTCCCATGTACTACGCGGCTGGACTTAGAAAATTTTCGCTCGGAGTTGGACTTTAACTTTTTTCGGACCGAAAAAAAGTTTTTTTGAAAATGTGAAATATGCATCATTGGTGTTCGTTTGATAAAGAAAACACATCCCTAGCCTAGTTTCTGCTAATTTGGCCCTGTTTCATTGACTTTTTGCGCCGATTTGGACTTAGAAAAAGTTTCGAAATTTTGCAAAAATAATTTTTTAAAACATGAAATATACATCGGAGGCATTCTTTTAGAATGGGAAACACATCCCAAGAACGATTTTGGCAAATTTTCCCGTTTTTCGATGGCGCGTTGCACCACACCTACAAGACGACAATTCTTGCCCTCGGGCGGCGAGGCCTCAACTGCCGGCATGGTCAAGAGACGAAAGCCCCGGGGACTTGGAAATTTTTCGCTCGGAGTTGGACTTAGAAAAATTTTTATCGAAGTGAAAAAAATGTTTTTTGAAAAAAGTGAAACATGCATGGGTGGCATTCGTTTGATGAGGCAAACACATCCTAAGGTTCGCTTTCGCAAATTTGTCCCCCTTTAAGTGGCAGTTTGCCCCGAAAGTGGTAGTTCTCCCATGTACTACGCGGCTGGACTTAGAAAATTTTCGCTCGGAGTTGGACTTTAACTTTTTTCGGACCGAAAAAAAGTTTTTTTGAAAAATGTGAAATATGCATCATTGGTGTTCGTTTGATAAAGAAAACACATCTTTAGCCTAGTTTCTGCTAATTTGGCCCTGTTTCATCGACTTTTTGCGCCGATTTGGACTTAGAAAAAGTTTCGAAATTTTGCAAAAATAATTTTTTTAAAAACATGAAATATACATCGGAGGCATTCTTTTAGAATGGGAAACACATCCCAAGAACGATTTTGGCAAATTTTCCCGTTTTTCGATGGCGCGTTGCACCACACCTACAAGACGACAATTCTTGCCCTCGGGCGGCGAGGCCTCAACTGCCGGCATGGTCAAGAGACGAAAGCCCCGGGGACTTAGAAATTTTTCGCTCGGAGTTGGACTTAGAAAAATTTTTATCGAAGTGAAAAAAATGTTTTTTGAAAAAAGTGAAACATGCATGGGTGGCATTCGTTTGATAAGGCAAACACATCCTAAGGTTCGCTTTCGCAAATTTGTCCCTCTTTAAGTGGCAGTTTGCTCCGAAAGTGGTAGTTCTCCCATGTACTACGCGGCTGGACTTAGAAAATTTTCGCTCGGAGTTGGACTTTAACTATTTTCGGACCGAAAAAAAGTTTTTTTGAAAAATGTGAAATATGCATATTTGGTGTTCGTTTGATAAAGGAAACACATCCTTAGCCTAGGTTCTGCTAATTTGGCCCTGTATCATTGACTTTTTGCGCTGATTTGGACTTCGAAAAAGTTTCGATATTTTGCAAAAATAATTTTTTTAAAAACATGAAATATACATCGGAGGCATTCTTTTAGCAAGGGAAACACATACCAAGAACAATTTTGGCAAATTTCCCCGTTTTTCGATGGCGCGTTGCACCACACCTACAAGACGACAATTCCGGCCCTCGGGCGGCGAGGCCTCAACTGCCGGCATGGTCAAGAGACGAAAGCCCCGGGGACTTAGAAATTTTTCGCTCGGAGTTGGACTTAGAAAAATTTTGATCGAAGTGAAAAAAATGTTTTTTGAAAAAGGTGAAACATGCATCGGTGGCATTCGTTTGATAAGGCAAACAGATCCTAAGGTTCGCTTTTGCAAATTTGTCCCCCTTTAAGTAGCACTTTGCTCCGAAAGTGGTAGTTTGCCCATGTACTACGCGGCTGGACTTAGAAATTTTCGCTCGGAGTTGGACTTTAACTTTTTTCGGACCGAAAAAAAGTTTTTTGAAAAATGTGAAATATGCATCATTGGTGTTCGTTTGATAAAGAAAACACATCCTTAGCCTCGTTCCTGCTAATTTGGCCCTGTTTCATCGACTTTTTGCGCCGATTTGGACTTAGAAAAAGTTTCGATATTTTGCAAAAATAATTTTTTTAAAAACATGAAATATACATCGGAGGCATTCTTTTAGAATGGGAAACACATCCCAAGAACGATTTTGGCAAATTTCCCCGTTTTTCGATGGCGCGTTGCACCACACCTACAAGACGACAATTCTTGCCCTCGGGCGGCGAGGCCTCAACTGCCGGCATGGTCACGAGACGAAGCCCCGGGGACTTAGAAATTTTTCGCTCAGAGTTGGACTTTAACTTTTTTCGGACCGAAAAAAAGTTTTTTTGAAAAATGTGAAATATGCATATTTGGTGTTCGTTTGATAAAGAAAACACATCCCTAGCCTAGTTTCTGCTAATTTGGCCCTGTATCATTGACTTTTTGCGCCGATTTGGACTTAGAAAAAGTTTCGATATTTTGCAAAAATAATTTTTTTAAAAACATGAAATATACATCGGAGGCATTCTTTTAGAAAGGGAAACACATCCCAAGAACAATTTTGGCAAATTTTCCCGTTTTTCGATGGCGCGTTGCACCACACCTACAAGACGACAATTCTTGCCCTCGGGCGGCGAGGCCTCAACTGCCGGCATGGTCAAGAGACGAAAGCCCCGGGGACTTAGAAATTTTTCGCTCGGAGTTGGACTTAGAAAAATTTTGATCGAAGTGAAAAAAATGTTTTTTGAAAAAGGTGAAACATGCATCGGTGGCATTCGTTTGATAAGGCAAACAGATCCTAAGGTTCGCTTTTGCAAATTTGTCCCCCTTTAAGTAGCACTTTGCTCCGAAAGTGGTAGTTTGCCCATGTACTACGCGGCTGGACTTAGAAAATTTTCGCTCGGAGTTGGACTTTAACTTTTTTCGGACCGAAAAAAGTTTTTTGAAAAATGTGAAATATGCATCATTGGTGTTCGTTTGATAAAGAAAACACATCCCTAGCCTAGTTTCTGCTAGTTTGGCCCTGTATCATTGACTTTTTGCGCCGATTTGGACTTAGAAAAAGTTTCGATATTTTGCAAAAATAATTTTTTTAAAAACATGAAATATACATCGGAGGCATTCTTTTAGAAAGGGAAACACATCCCAAGAACAATTTTGGCAAATTTTCCCGTTTTTCGATGGCGCGTTGCACCACACCTACAAGACGACAATTCTTGCCCTCGGGCGGCGAGGCCTCAACTGCCGGCATGGTCAAGAGACGAAAGCCCCGGGGACTTAGAAATTTTTCGCTCGGAGTTGGACTTTGAAAAATTTTGATCGAAGTGAAAAAAATGTTTTTTGAAAAAAAGTGAAACATGCATGGGTGGCATTCGTTTGATGAGGCAAACACATCCTAAGGTTCGCTTTCGCAAATTTGTCCCCCTTTAAGTGGCAGTTTGCCCCGAAAGTGGTAGTTCTCCCATGTACTACGCGGCTGGACTTAGAAAATTTTCGCTCGGAGTTGGACTTTAACTTTTTTCGGACCGAAAAAAAGTTTTTTGAAAAATGTGAAATATGCATCATTGGTGTTCGTTTGATAAAGAAAACACATCCCTAGCCTAGTTTCTGCTAATTTGGCCCTGTTTCATTGACTTTTTGCGCCGATTTGGACTTAGAAAAAGTTTCGAAATTTTGCAAAAATAATTTTTTAAAAACATGAAATATACATCGGAGGCATTCTTTTAGAATGGGAAACACATCCCAAGAACGATTTTGGCAAATTTCCCGTTTTTCGATGGCGCGTTGCACCACACCTACAAGACGACAATTCTTGCCCTCGGGCGGCGAGGCCTCAACTGCCGGCATGGTCAAGAGACGAAAGCCCCGGGGACTTAGAAATTTTTCGCTCGGAGTTGGACTTAGAAAAATTTTTATCGAAGTGAAAAAAATGTTTTTTGAAAAAAGTGAAACATGCATGGGTGGCATCGTTTGATAAGGCAAACACATCCTAAGGTTCGCTTTCGCAAATTTGTCCCTCTTTAAGTGGCAGTTTGCTCCGAAAGTGGTAGTTCTCCCATGTACTACGCGGCTGGACTTAGAAAATTTTCGCTCGGAGTTGGACTTTAACTATTTTCGGACCGAAAAAAAGTTTTTTTGAAAAATGTGAAATACGCATCATTGGTGTTCGTTTGATAAAGAAAACACATCCTTAGCCTCGTTCCTGCTAATTTTTCCCTGTTTCATCGACTTTTTGCGCCGATTTGGACTTAGAAAAAGTTTCGATATTTTGCAAAAATAATTTTTTTAAAAACATGAAATATACATCGGAGGCATTCTTTTAGAAAGGGAAACACATCCCAAGAACAATTTTGGCAAATTTCCCCGTTTTTCGATGGCGCGTTGCACCACACCTACAAGACGACAATTCTTGCCCTCGGGCGGCGAGGCCTCAACTGCCGGCATGGTCAAGAGACGAAAGCCCCGGGGACTTAGAAATTTTTCGCTCGGAGTTGGACTTAGAAAAATTTTGATCGAAGTGAAAAAAATGTTTTTTGAAAAAAGTGAAACATGCATGGGTGGCATTCGTTTGATAAGGCAAACACATGCTAAGGTTCGCTTTCGCAAATTTGTCCCTCTTTAAGTGGCAGTTTGCTCCGAAAGTGGTAGTTCTCCCATGTACTACGCGGCTGGACTTGGAAAATTTTCGCTCGGAGTTGGACTTTAACTTTTTTCGGACCGAAAAAAAGTTTTTTTTGAAAATGTGAAATATGCATCATTGGTGTTCGTTTGATAAAGAAAACACATCCTTAGCCTCGTTCCTGCTAATTTGGCCCTGTTTCATCGACTTTTTGCGCCGATTTGGACTTAGAAAAAGTTTCGATATTTTGCAAAAATAATTTTTAAAAACATGAAATATACATCGGAGGCATTCTTTTAGAAAGGGAAACACATCCCAAGAACGATTTTGGCAAATTTCCCCGTTTTCGATGGCGCGTTGCACCACACCTACAAGACGACAATTCTTGCCCTCGGTCGGCGAGGCCTCAACTGCCGGCATGGTCAAGAGACGAAAGCCCCGGGGACTTAGAAATTTTTCGCTCGGAGTTGGACTTAGAAAAAGTTTCGATATTTTGCAAAAATAATTTTTTTAAAAACATGAAATATACATCGAATGCATTCTTTTAGAATGGGAAACACATCCCAAGAACAATTTTGGCAAATTTCCCCGTTTTTCGATGGCGCGTTGCACCACACCTACAAGACGACAATTCCGGCCCTCGGGCGGCGAGGCCTCAACTGCCGGCATGGTCAAGAGACGAAAGCCCCGGGGACTTAGAAATTTTTCGCTCGGAGTTGGACTTAGAAAAAGTTTCAATATTTTGCAAAAATAATTTTTTTAAAAACATGAAATATACATCGGAGGCATTATTTTAGAATGGGAAACACATCCCAAGAACGATTTTGGCAAATTTCCCCGTTTTTCGATGGCGCGTTGCACCACACCTACAAGACGACAATTCTTGCCCTCGGGCGGCGAGGCCTCAACTGCCGGCATGGTCACGAGACGAAAGCCCCGGGGACTTAGAAATTTTTCGCTCAGAGTTGGACTTTAACTTTTTTCGGACCGAAAAAAAGTTTTTTTGAAAAATGTGAAATATGCATATTTGGTGTTCGTTTGATAAAGAAAACACATCCCTAGCCTAGTTTCTGCTAATTTGGCCCTGTATCATTGACTTTTTGCGCCGATTTGGACTTAGAAAAAGTTTCGATATTTTGCAAAATAATTTTTTTAAAAACATGAAATATACATCGGAGGCTTTCTTTTAGAAAGGGAAACACATCCCAAGAACGATTTTGGCAATTTCCCCGTTTTTCGATGGCGCGTTGCACCACACCTACAAGACGACAATTCTTGCCCTCGGGCGGCGAGGCCTCAACTGCCGGCATGGTCACGAGACGAAAGCCCCGGGGACTTAGAAATTTTTCGCTCAGAGTTGGACTTTAACTTTTTTCGGACCGAAAAAAAGTTTTTTTGAAAAATGTGAAATATGCATATTTGGTGTTCGTTTGATAAAGAAAACACATCCCTAGCCTAGTTTCTGCTAATTTGGCCCTGTATCATTGACTTTTTGCGCCGATTTGGACTTAGAAAAAGTTTCGATATTTTGCAAAAATAATTTTTTAAAACATGAAATATACATCGGAGGCTTTCTTTTAGAAAGGGAAACACATCCCAAGAACAATTTTGGCAAATTTTCCCGTTTTTCGATGGCGCGTTGCACCACACCTACAAGACGACAATTCTTGCCCTCGGGCGGCGAGGCCTCAACTGCCGGCATGGTCAAGAGACGAAAGCCCCGGGGACTTAGAAATTTTTCGCTCGGAGTTGGACTTAGAAAAATTTTTATCGAAGTGAAAAAAATGTTTTTTGAAAAAAGTGAAACATGCATGGGTGGCATTCGTTTGATTAGGCAAACACATCCTAAGGTTCGCTTTCGCAAATTTGTCCCTCTTTAAGTGGCAGTTTGCTCCGAAAGTGGTAGTTCTCCCATGTACTACGCGGCTGGACTTAGAAAATTTTCGCTCGGAGTTGGACTTTAACTTTTTTCGGACCGAAAAAAGTTTTTTTGAAAAATGTGAAATATGCATCATTGGTGTTCGTTTGATAAAGAAAACACATCCTTAGCCTCGTTCCTGCTAATTTGGCCCTGTTTCATCGACTTTTTGCGCCGATTTGGACTTAGAAAAAGTTTCGATATTTTGCAAAAATAATTTTTTTAAAAACATGAAATATACATCGGAGGCATTCTTTTAGAAAGGGAAACACATCCCAAGAACGATTTTGGCAAATTTCCCCGTTTTTTCGATGGCGCGTTGCACCACACCTACAAGACGACAATTCTTGCCCTCGGTCGGCGAGGCCTCAACTGCCGGCATGGTCAAGAGACGAAAGCCCCGGGGACTTAGAAATTTTTCGCTCGGAGTTGGACTTAGAAAAAGTTTCGATATTTTGCAAAAATAATTTTTTTAAAACATGAAATATACATCGAATGCATTCTTTTAGAATGGGAAACACATCCCAAGAACAATTTTGGCAAATTTCCCCGTTTTTCGATGGCGCGTTGCACCACACCTACAAGACGACAATTCCGGCCCTCGGGCGGCGAGGCCTCAACTGCCGGCATGGTCAAGAGACGAAAGCCCCGGGGACTTAGAAATTTTTCGCTCGGAGTTGGACTTAGAAAAAGTTTCAATATTTTGCAAAAATAATTTTTTAAAAACATGAAATATACATCGGAGGCATTATTTTAGAATGGGAAACACATCCCAAGAACGATTTTGGCAAATTTCCCCGTTTTTCGATGGCGCGTTGCACCACACCTACAAGACGACAATTCTTGCCCTCGGGCGGCGAGGCCTCAACTGCCGGCATGGTCACGAGACGAAAGCCCCGGGGACTTAGAAATTTTTCGCTCAGAGTTGGACTTTAACTTTTTTCGGACCGAAAAAAAGTTTTTTTGAAAAATGTGAAATATGCATATTTGGTGTTCGTTTGATAAAGAAAACACATCCCTAGCCTAGTTTCTGCTAATTTGGCCCTGTATCATTGACTTTTTGCGCCGATTTGGACTTAGAAAAAGTTTCGATATTTTGCAAAAATAATTTTTTAAAAACATGAAATATACATCGGAGGCATTCTTTTAGAAAGGGAAACACATCCCAAGAACAATTTTGGCAAATTTTCCCGTTTTTCGATGGCGCGTTGCACCACACCTACA
>JAUKNK010001292.1:17500-26814 GCA_030765055.1 Mantis religiosa | reverse complement strand
CCCAGAAACGTAAGTGAAAAGAGCGCACCTCCTGTAGGGTTAAAAATAAACATTTCAATTGTTATTAAAATATCACATGTGGTATTTTAATAAAAAAGTTAAACTTAGTGTTTAGAAAATTAAATACTTGTGCTGGGAGACTTTGTTACAAATTTTTGTGTGGCACCATTGCAAGATATTGAATTTAAAAATTAAGTTTGATAATCAAAGACTTTTCAGTTTTGAGTTTACCTGTTTAGGGTCAGAGAGACAGTCAAGCCCACACACTCGCTGGTGGAAGATTTTAAATTAATTTTTATTCAGAAGCCCATTTCATGTGTATTTCCACTGAGGAGATCAACATTTTGGGTGCAATGCCTTCTACTTACTGTGTACATATATAGTAGAGAAAATACTAACTTCTAGTGAGCAGGCTTGTCGTCCTTCGGATTTCCGGCAACGCCATGCTGTCAATTTGGTGGTTCAAGATGCATTTAAAAGAAAAAGTTCTAAATTATGGAGGGGCATTGGCAATTACGTAAGCTTCAATACGTGCTGGAAAATATAGAATGGCGTAGGAAGTACCGAAATTGCTTTACAATAAAATTTTTAAATAATTCGGGATGTGTTCTGTGATTCACTAGGAAATAAAACACATCCGATAATTTTATGTTGGTACAGTGTAACTAAATATCTGCCTTTGTAGGAATTTCCATTGACTATCCAAAGCCGTTTATTATTTCAACAGTATGAAAATTTATCCTGCACATTTATGGTGCGAAAACTCAATTTTCTTTCACTTTGTAACATATCTACCGACATTATTCAAACAATATGCAACACATCATCGTCAACAATAAAAGCTTCATAACCGTGGGTACAATTTCTAAAGAAGCATGTATTTTGACGTGGAGGGAAATAACATCGTGTGGGAAATTAAGATCTTGGCTTTTGAAAGAGAATGTAAAGGAACAAAGAGAAATGTTGAAGGTAAGCAGAAAGGTAAGTTAACACAAACTTTTAGTTGAATAACAAAGTTTATAAAATAAATTATATTTCAGGAAGCCAAGGCTCAAGAAAGCGCTGTGTGGCATGTTAGTAACGGTTACTTACATGTTTTGGGTTTATACATTACCATCATTAGCTACACTTTGCAAATTAGAAAGGTGTATTCTACTTTCACTTCATTAACTTTTAATTTCTGTGATACGTACAGTAAGTAAGGGAAATATTTCATTCCGCACACAAATTCGAAGTCAATAGTTTATTTTAAGAATTTTTTGAGACCCCAAAAATTATTTATTCTTTATTTTGATGTGTGTATAACGGTAGCACTGTAAACAGTAACAAAACTGAAAATATGCTTGAAAACTAAGCTTGCTAATTAAGTTTAGCTTCTTACAGGGATGCGAAGCTGGTTTTTCTTTCAAGGAGATTATTCCAAAACTTTTGTGTTGAGTTGCGATATTTCCTCTTTTCCTTTTTGTTTTAGTTTGTTAAGAATGCGCTTGTCTTCATGGTTGTGGGATTTCATGTATTGCCGGTGTGCTTTGCCAGCTTCCTACAGACATAACAGCCCAGATCGAAATAAATCACTCCTTATCATCACCCATACAGCTGCAATCAGGATCACCCCAAGAGAGCGCAATATCAGGCCTCCTCTATATGCTGTATAATGATGGAAATAATCATTTCTTCCACACTAGCTGTGTGTAGGCTAAAGTTTGGATAAGTGGATCCAGACTGAAAAATGCAATGCCATAGCTGGGATTTGAAACGCGGATCTCTCGCGGATCTCCGTACGGAATTTAAGGTCTTGTCGGCACGTTGCCCATAGTAGCTCAGTGGTTTGGAGCAACCGCACGGATAGAGATCCGTGATTCAAATCCCGCCTATGGAATTGAATTTTTCAGTCTGGCTCTACTCATCCATACTGTATACTGCTGATACACCACAACCCATCCAACTGGCGCAGTACGCATATTACACCGTCTAGTAGTGCACTGCCCCTAGGATGCCAGTCGCAAAAAGCAAAATAGAACATCAATTAAAAGAATTCTTAGACTGAACCAAAAATTGGAGAATAAAAATTAACGTAGCCAAGACCCAAGCAATAGAAGTCAAGAAGAACTGGAAACACAAGCATAATAACATCACCATAAAATTTAACAACCAAGAAGTTCCATAACAAAAACAATAAAATACATAGGTGTCAAAATAACCCAAAGCCTCCAAGTCAGCCAACATTACAACGAGATACTTAGAAAAACAAGACCGATCCTCTCCACACTACCATTTCTAGCCAGACTCAATAAAACAGGACTCTCACCAGAAATACTCAGAAAGTTCTACCTGGCTTTCATTACACCCAACCTGACGTATGCAGCAGTCGCCACCATGCCACTTAATACTACAGAGACTATGACCAAAATACAAGCATTCCAAATAAAATGTCTCCGAATCCCACATAAACTAATGCAAAACTTTAAAAACTCTCAAATATACCACTATGCGGGAGTAGAGAGAATAGACAGACACATAGCCGCAGCCATGATCAAAATATAAATAATGCACACACACGAAGTTATAGAAGAAAGCTCATCAACACGGCCCAAAAGATGATCACACCACCAGACATAACAGCAAAAATCCCTCCTCTAATAACTCTAATAACGACAATCAACAAGAATAAGAAGAGTTAGCCGCACAATAACACCTAGACCACCTAACCAGAAACATGCCAATCTAACACGAAAATAACTAACAAGAAATAAAAGACTCTTGAAAGTTGCAACAAACAGAAATAAACAATGCCTAAAGAAAAAAATCGGCTTTCCTGAGATACGTAGAAGCCATTGATATTGTGTGTTGGGGGACTGAACTCATGTTAGGTATGTACATAATAAAACAGATATAAAAATGTATATGTGCATATGTAATTAAAAATAATAAAAACAATAAAGCTATATATATCATGATATTAAAAATTAGAATAAGTCCTAGCATAAATAACCATGCTTTAATAACCAAGAAACACACACACACACACACACACACACACACACACACACACACACACACACACACACACACTCACAGACACACACAGACACACACACCAAACTGCGATGCGACACGGAGACATTCAAGAAAAACCCCTATCCCCAACTTTCCTTTATATGGAAAAACTTTAAAAGCTTTTATTTTCTCAACAATTGCTCTACATAACGATTTTTCCTTAAGTTGCAGATGTTAGAGACATTTTTATAACAAATGATCTGCAGGTTGTGAATATTCTTCATTGCCCTTTGAAGACCTCTTGGTTCTAGGAGATGCTTGCATAACTGGTAAACCTTAAGATACAGAAGATATGCTACTCTGGAAAATATAATAGAGCGGGTAAACAACACATTTTCTGTAAAAACTTTCATTTTTCCGTATACAACAATTTCCGTGACACTTCTTATTTGTTCAAGTTTTCAAATAGTTTATGGGAATGCGTTATTGCTAATTTTATCTCCTGGCCCTCCAAACAGAAGGGAATTTCAAAGCTGTTACATAGCGACCGGTTTTTAAAAGATTTGACTGTTACTTAAGCCCTAATCTATTCCCAAATTCCCTTGTGTAATCAAGAAAATTAAAGTTAAGGTCATTTCTGCAAATGTTTGCCTCAATTAACAAGACGTCGATGGAGAAATAAGCGTTTGGAGGAATAGTTATTAAATACAAGAGGCGTCCAGAAAGTAAGTCCTGTTTCAATTTATCTCCGCTGCAGCGCTGCGATCGCAGTTCCGCACATGTGCGGTAGACACTCTGTATCAAGGAGAAGAAACGTGCGCCATTGTGAGATCGCTGTCAGCCACGTACGCTTTGTTGTGCTTGTTTACAATGCCGGTGTCGGTTGAAAATCTCGCCGCTTGTGAAATCAGATGTGTGATTTGTTTTCTGAATGGTAGGAAAGTGAAACCAATTGAAATTTAGCGGCAAATTTGCGATGTTTACGGACAAAATGCCATGAGTGATACAATGGTGAGAAGAAGGGCGTAGTGAAGTGTACGATGAAGAACGAAGTGGGCGTCCATCTTTGGTTACAGAAGAACTGGTTCATGCGATTGACGACAAGATCCAGGAAAACCGCCAGTTTACAATTAATGATCTCGCCATGGAATCATCTGTTTTTGTATCTCAAATATTTCCGTGGCGGTCAACACTTCAACAATGACGAAGGGCTGGTTGAAGACACAGGCAGCAAAGCTCTATGAAGAAGGTTAACAAAAGCTTGTTCCTTGCTATGACAAATGCCTGCAAAGTTTCGGCAGTTATGTGGAAAAGTAGTTTAAGAGTTGTAGAATTTTGTGCAATAAATAATTTTTTCTGTATCTTCACACAATTTAATTTTATTACCAAACAGAACTTACATTCTGGACGTACCCCTCGTAGTAAAGAAGGCCATGTGCACAATGAAATTAATGAAGGAACCCGTAATGATAAAGGAGAACAATTAGGCTGTAGAAAATTAACGATGTATGACTTGATGGAATGTCATGCTGAAACCTGCATACAAATAAAGCAATAACGATATGTAGGAAAATAGCCATTTTACGTGTTTTGACTCACGAAGTAAGGATAAATGAAACTTCAGTATAGCTATCGTACCTAAATGCTTTTTATTTTGTATTACGGAGATATTGGTAATTGTAGGGTGGCTGTGGTGAATATCTCAAGTGATTCTGAACTTTATTCTCAATTTTGTTGTCATATACTTTATTTGTAACCTGAAGGACAATTCAGCCTATTATTTCGGATGAACAGTTCGAAACTTCTATTAGGTGGTCTCGTAAGTAAAGTCCGTTTTCCCATTTCAAGTTTTGGAAAATTTATAGGGTTTCTTTGGTTTGGGAATGCTATTTACAGTATACCATAATTAGTGTTGTGTACATTGCGAGCATATATCAGTCTTCAGTTGTTAGCAAACAATCACAGAATGGAGATAACAAAGTTTGAACTTAAGAGTTCTTCTAAAACACTACTGGAAATAAGATGTCTTGATGTACTTCTCCACCATGCCGCCCGACTTTGGATGTATGGGTGTGGTGCGGGTCTTGTTCACACCAAGTCCTACTAGTGCCTCCTTCATCAGGTTGGATTCAAAATTGGTGCCCTGGTCGCTGTGGAGTTCTAACGGTACCCCAAATCGGCAGAACAGTTGGTCCACAATGCAGTCTGATATTGTCTTTGCCTCCTGGTTTGGGATTGGAAACACCTCCGGCCACTTGGTGAAGTAGTCCACGACCACCACCAGGTACTTGTTGCCTCGGTCGGACATGAGGAATGGTCCAACTATGTCGACGGCGAACCTTTCGAATGGCGCTCCGACGTTGTACTGCTGCATGTGAACCCGGCTCTTAGCCTGGGGGCCGCGACTTGCCGCACACACGTGACATTGACGGCGCCATCTCTCAGCATCGATTATAAAGCCGCTGCCGCAGCTCGAAGAATATGTATAGTGGAAGGTGAAGGTGTCTTTAGTGACCTTGTGGCACAACCATGGTTCCAACGTTTCAACAATGGAGACTAAAGCACTAAAGATTTACCACGTACTGGAAGCCATAAGCTATGGAATATTAAGGACACGTTTTGCGAGAAAATCCACAAAAAAAGTTCCCGGAGGCTTTCAGAAGAACTTGATGCTGCAGAAGATACCATACATTGCCACATTAAGGCAGTTGGAAAATCATACAGAAGCTATAGATCTGTACCTCATGAACTGACACATTAACAGACTGAACGTAGAGTGAATATCTGTCTTCACCTTATTCATACTCCCACGAATGATAGATTTGTCCGGAGAATTGTCACTTGTGATGCAAAATGGATATAATAACGAAACCTCGAAATAGAGACGTGATGCCCATCAACCTGCCAAAGTCATCGTTAAAATAATCCGTTTGGTCCATAAATGATATGTGTCTGGTGGGATCTTGAAGCGATTCATGTGGATATTTATTCTCAGCAACTGGAACCAGTTCATGTAATTTTTAGACAGAGATACTAGCATTGGTTAATGGCAATTGGAGTTCTATTGCAACAGGACAATGCAGCACCCCAAATTGCACAAAAAACCATGGAAAAAATTCAGCAATTGGGAGGAATCTAACTGCTACCACACGTAGCATACAGCCCTGACCTTGCACCATCAAGTAATTTTTTACGATCCAGGCCCGCTTTCTACGTGGAAGGAATGTTGACATTGTAGCAGTGGGAGTGGGTGCCTACGAATTCTTCGCATCAAAAACCAGAGACTGGCTCCATTGTGGGATAATAAACCTCCCTGAACGATGGCTCAAGATCATATGTACTTTGAGCATTAGTTAATTGCTCGTTAGAACACATTTCAAATAATTGCTTTTCTTACAAAGCGACATTACTCATGAGACAGTATCTATATATGCACTAAACCATAGAATAGCACCCCCAAAATAAGTTCCAGTTATAAAAATGGGAGCAGTAAAATTCAGAGGAATACAGAGTAATATCTGGGAAATGGTTTACTTCACAAAAGCGACACCTGACATAAGCTGTGTTTTTCAACTAGTTACACTTGTTTGTGAAATAAGACTTGCTATATTTTGAGTTAAGGGATTTCTGTAAACAATCCAATTCAAGGTATTAATTTCATTTGTTACATAAATATTGTATAAGATATTTCTTAAAAGTCGTTAGTCTTTCTTAGAAAATAAACATTTACGAAAAAGTTTCCATTTTAACCATAGAATCGGTGCGGGGAATTTTCTTAAAATCTCCGTGTACATTTTTGGGAAGATACGCTTTAGAGTTTTGCTATTTACTGATGAACGCATAGATCAAAGGAAATTAAACATGTCGAAAAACATTCCATGTAAAGGTTAGCGTGAGTTTGGGGATTTTCTTGGAAATCATTGTGTGGTATACTTGAAAGATGGTGAGCTTTAAAACCAACTTCGGTATTTATTCTACTTGACTGCGGATCCACAACACGCCGGGTCTGTTGCTTCTGAGTAAAAGTTTCACATGTTATGTTTTAACATGACGAAGATAGTCGCGCTTTAAGCATGCCGTAAGGGAATACTTGATTGTACAAGCACCTGTTGCTTCTCCCTACATCACATTCCAGTTCCCTTTCTGAATCAATACGAGACTGTTTCCCAGAGGGCTTGCATGAGATTGTGGAAAATACGAGCAATGACGTGCAGATGTAATTAGTCAAAATTGAACATAGACGTCCAGCTTCTATTTTTCACTTTCACTGCTACGAAAGTATTCGAATTCACCTAAAATCCCCTGAGGAGACGTCACCAAAAATATCTACTTATTTTGAGATATCCTTAATCCCAATATACAGTTATAGAAAAAGGAAAGAAACAAAGAAACACAGAGATAAAGAAAGAGAAAGAGAGAAGGACAGAGAGAGAGAGAGAGAGAGAGAGAGAGAGAGAGAGAGAGAGAGAGAGAGAGAGAGAGAGAGAGAGAGAGAGAGAGAGAGAGAGAGAAAGGGGTCCGTATGCGTATGAGGTTATGTGTATCTATAACATAACTTATAGACGAAAATAACGTTACCTCAAGAGGTAAATGATGAGGAATGCACTACTGAAGAAGATACCACGGAAGCTACAACCTCCACAGAAATCTGTTGTCAGTAACGTCCCTCAAGAGCAAGCGATTGAACGAGGGAACAAAGTTCAGTGTTCAACAAAGGTCTGCCGTAGAGTTCAAAGATTCCGGCCTTTGATTACCAGGGAGCGATGGATAGATCCGGGGCTCCTTTCTTGGGGCAATACCTTGAGTCTAAAAAGCCCCCCCTTCCGCCATTCAAAACGGTTGGAAGTGGATACGCCACTTACGTGCGTCAACCCCGCAGGGAAGACTGCTGAAAACCTCGGTGGGGCCGCCTGGTGATCTAGCACACCTTCTACTAGCTATGCAGGCTAGTACCCAGGGCCTTTTAGGGAACCCTCTGCCACGATCTCCCGCGGGTTTCGGGAACACACTGCCCTCTCGAGTCGAACCTAATCCGAACAACTACCGTACGGGAGGGGCTCGGCAGTTCGGCCCGAGCTTACATAGTAAATGATGGAACAGTAGGAAGCCACAAGATCTCACAAACTCGTGGAAGTTTCTAACAACTTGTGAAAATTCTCCACAACACGCCGTGTCTGTTGTCGACAAAATCCCGACCAACGTGAGAACAGCGACCACATAACGCCGTTCGGCGCCAGCAAAAGGCTCTTGCATTGTGCAAGCTACTGCATCATCTGTTACCAACAGCATACACCATGAGCCAAAGCAAAGCAAGGTGATATGGAATTTAAGTGACGGAAATGATATAAGGGAAGTCCTGATATGTAAGTAAGCAATCCAGGATTCGCCAAAGAGAAAAGAAAACCAGGAACTTCCCAAGTCACAGGTGCAATTTACTCGGATGGAACACACAACCTCCCGAGTGCTAGCCATACACATTATCGCGGCACCAACTTACTTGATCCCCCACCCTAAGCTATCCTGCATTTTATATATCTTATAAAGTATAATACAAACGATTTTGTTTACATAGCTTATATTTACTATGTTTACATGATAAATAAATACAGATCCTGAATTATCTGGAAACAGCATAATTTGAAACACCTACCGGGTGGCACAAATGCCCCGTCTGTCACGTAAACAGATATTCTTTCTTGAGTAGTTGCTGAACGCTACGGGTCAATTCCAATAAAACGCACGACAGTGGGATGCGTACACTTGATTCTGTTCGGAGCAACGAGAGACTGTTACCGTGAATGACCTAGCGTGTATAATCCCTGATAGTATATAAGAATAGTGTAGACAAACGAAAATACATTTGAGTGTTTTCCACTTCAGTAACAGGCTCTTTATTTTTGAGAATATGGATTACGCCTGTTTACGCTGCTATTTTCTAACATTTAGACCACTAATTGCAATATGCTGCAAACATGGGGTTACAGAATGTTTCATTGCCATTTGCTCGTGTATTATTTTAATATTATCGTTATATTAATACATTTATTCTTACTGTATTACATATTGCTCAATTCACATTATATTCTGAATCCAAGGTTGTTGACATTCGTATAGCTGCCACAAAATATCCGTGCAAAATTTTCTTCTTTCTACACTAACTGAAGACATTTACATAACGCTCTTATCACATACTACTTTATGGCTACAACGAACATGCTGAGTAGTCAAATACTTAGGCAGTAGTCACTGTATATTGAGCTTGGAATACCGAGCAGCTTATATGAAATTGTATGACACATCTGATAGTTAAAAGTACT
>JAUKNK010001292.1:0-12500 GCA_030765055.1 Mantis religiosa | reverse complement strand
ACACATATGTGACCTTCATGACAGAATATATTTGAGCGGAAAATTCTCTTACCCGTGGGTATGACATAGGATCTCTTTTCGCTTCAGTAGCTGCATTGTAGAGTCGGAAAATAGCACATCGACAGCTGGAGTTCACAGTGGACTGAACATTCTGAATTGGAAAGCTGTATATAGCCGCTTGCTTTAAATTCACGGAGTTTTTCAATTTTGGTGCTAAGTTCCCGCATTGTCAGAATTGTGGAGCAGCTATAAAAGTAGACAAACAATCGCAGGGAACGTTCAGGTTTTGATGATAACAGATGAAAGCAATCTCATTCTCAAAAAAAAAAAAAAAAAAAAAAAAAAAAAAAAAAGAATTCACTATACGTAGAATGCCAAGTTTTTATACAAGACTTTCCAAATTTTAAGTGTATTGTAGTGATTTGTGCACATTTGTCGTTACAGCGGACTTATTCTTTTCGAAATATTGAACGAGATAGCTCCGTGGCAATGTGGGGGGTTGCATTCGCCAGATCCTGGGTTTGATACCCGATGGGCGCCCAATCTCACCATGAGTTTTTCCGTAGTTTTTCCTTGAACGGCAAAAATAAAGCTGGAATGGTGCCTCGTTACCATAGCTATTTTTTCTCTCAATTCGTTACAGAACGTATGTGGGACTGTGTGTTAGTGGCAGGCAGATAGCGCAGAGCATTCCGATTTGGAACTTCTCTGCTCCGTCAAACTGTGGCCGATCAAGTCTTACCCAGCTTCCACTTAAGGAAAGTGTGTTATATAATCAAGTGCTATCATCATTAGCAGTGGCGTACTGGCACTTTAGAAACTTATAGCCGCAACTTCCACATTTTAACCAAGTAAGTATCCGATCTCAAATTGTATGTTTAAGATATCTGCACTTGCTCTGAAAATATTTTGGTGTGGTTCATCAATACCCTGTATAACAAAGAGCATTTGGTTCAAATTGTTGGAAGTGAAAACTAAAGTGTAATAACTAAGAGTCTAATTCTTGTTATGTACAAGTTCCGTGCTTCGAGTTCTTAATAACATGTGACAACACTATCGCTGGAGCTGCGGTATCCTTTGATAATTACAGCATACTTCAAGTGGTATACTTGCCGACATTTATTAAACAATGTGAAGATGTTTCTAGCATTATCGTGTCATTTCTTTGGGATATACACGTTTTCTCCAAAATTAAACTTAACCACATATCAACGCACAGTAAGCTAGTGCTTACGCTTAAGGACTTACCTGACAGGCGTTGGCTTCAGTTCAGGCACCGTGCGCGTTTGATTTACAGTTGCTTCTCTTTTATAATGAAGTTATAGAAACTTTAGGCTTACTTTTAGCTTTTAATTAGGCCATACAAATGTTATTTAAACAATAACGTGTCCTGTATATCGTTGTTAGCGCAGATGATATTAATACACACATCTAACATACCCTTCCTACCTGGTTGCCCCAAGTCTCGGTCTCAATACACATAACCCCTGGTTTTCCGTGTATTGATAACCCTCCTCTCCCTTGTATCCGTCATTCTAGTTTTCCAGCCCTTAATTGTTAGTTATTCTTCATCAATCTTCACCATTTCTCTCTAACTTTTCCCAGATATTCACCTATATTTCCTACATTCTTTTCTCCTTTTACCAATAGCATTTTCTTTATTATTAATAGCTCCCCCCCTCATCCCTATAACTACCCCACTTTTGTTGCCAAATTTGTTCTCTCCATATCTTTGTTTCCAATAAAGTATACTATGCCAATCTGTATCCTCTTGGCCACAAATTGGGCATTTCCCTGTATCCTTTTCTTATCTAATACGTTTAAAATTTCTAACTCCTGTCCTTTCCCAGGCAAATCCTTCTCGCCCTGACTTATTGCACACATCTATGTACTTCTCCCTCCCCCACACTGTCTTTATTTCCCTATATGTCCTCAATGATCTTTATCTTCCAGCCTTAATTCTACCTCTTTCCAAAAGCCTCTATAATAATACTCCTCGTTTCTCCAAATATGTCCCATGCTTATCTGTTCCATCAGTTCTCTTACTTTTTGCGCCCAAGACTTTCCCCATTTGCTTCTCATGTGCAAAAGAAAACATTCCTTGATAATATTGATTTCCTTCAAATTGGCAAATCTGTACAGATATTTCAATACCCTTGGGACAATTTTAACCCTTGTTGAATGTCTTCCCAACTCTAATTGTGCTGCCCCATTGCGTGAAGCTACCGGTAAGCCCAAAATATGTTGACAGAAGAATCTGTCAATAACGTCCACCTCTTCCCTTGCTTCAGCCTCTCCCCAAATCTCTGCCCCATGTAACATCTTATTTTCCACTATGGCAGTATAGATCCTTTCCAGTCATTTGACATTAATGTCAGGTAATTTCCTTAAACACTCTCTTACAGTACTCATGGCTATTTTACCTTTTGCAGCCCATTTACCATCTCAGCTCAATCTTATCTCCAGGTAATCAAATCTCTTTACCACCTATATTTCTCTTCCATTTATCTCCCATTTCTCATCTTTACGCAATCTATAACATTTCTTAAAAACCACGAGCTTCGTTTTCTTTTCGTTAACTCTCAACCCCCATATCTGTCAATAACCACTTATTACTTCAATTGCCCTTCTCAGCCATCCAACAGATGTAGAATCAACTAATAAGTTTGCGATAATACTGATTAGAAGGTCAGTGCTGGAATAACGGCTTTTGTGCTAAAAGGGTCAATGTTTTCACATTAGACTGTAAACTGCGGGTTGCACAAATAAGAATAAATAGGGGCAGCTGACTCACCTGGTATATAATTTTAATGTTTTGCAAGTTCTGTTTACATGATATACCGCAGCTAATTCACAAGCAGGGACGTATTCGTTGCATTACACAACGAATACGTTATACTCTCACTGCTGTACACCTGTTCAGTCGTTATCAATCATTGTTGACATTGTCTTGGGTACTCTGAAGCTCTGCTAATTACATGCAATATGGATATTGTAGCGTGATCCTAGTAAATATATTAAAATACAGCCTGTTTATAAGCGAGTGAGTAAACAGTTGTTGCACATTGTTAAATGTGAGGAAAATATATTTCCTATGAAAGCCTCTTCTAAACTCTTCCCCATTGCTGAATTAACTGTGTCTGGAAAATAAACAGGTAAATGTATGTTCTATATATGTTTAAGGGTAACTTTTAGCATCATATACAAGCTTTGACTTCGGACAAAAGTTTACATTCTTTTAATTACTGTAAAATTTCCCTTTCTAGCTAATCATATCAAATAAATGATTTTAGAGCAGAATTATCCTTTAAATTACTTAGCTGATACATAATGATAACACTGAACTCTCACCTAACATATTTGAATCAAAAAGCGAAGTGTGTGATTAAACGTCCTTCTCCCATACATTTTCAGCTTTTACTTTACTGGTTGTGCGTTGATTAAAATTAGTTCATTAACCAGTCATCGCTAATGAGATTTCATTAAAGGTGCTCGTATAATGGTGTCTGTAGGATTGTAATTCAATGTTACTAAGAGGATATGCTTTTTCAAGTGCTTAGAAATTAAGCTAATTTTCCCTAGTGTATCGTCCAACAGAAGGATTGTCTCGGTCAAAATTTTAAGAGATGTTAAAGAACAGACTTGAGATGAGTGGCCCTCAAATTGAAATTGACTCAAAAGCTTGTGAGATTTTTTTAACAAGAATTACATATTTTATTTATAAATGTGTTTATATATAACTAATTTAGCCTGACAAACGGTGAATACCTGCCCACCTCAGGTATTTGGCTAAATTGGGGAACACAATCCTGCTGGTTGTAGACGCAGCGGCAAGTCATTTCTAATTACTGCAATTTTTTCTGACCAAAAGTTCCAATAATTCAATGCCCGTAAAAATGCGCCAGGTGTTCATTATTACTGCCAGTTACTTTGAGGTGTTTTATGAGGAAATATTAATATCACATTTATGATTTTACGATATGTACAACTTAAATGTTCCCAGCAAACTACATGTTTTAATTTGCAGGTCTCTTCATGTATACGGAGGGAAATTTAGGAGCTACCTCTTAAGGCCCTGAACTTCATAATTTCGGACGGCAAGATAAGCGTTTATCTGCAAGAGCGCATTTCAGATCTAAATATAGGATATTTGGAACTTTTTAAGAACATTGTTATATTGTGTATTATAAAATCTTTATCTGAAGGAGAAAAGAAGTAAAGTGATAACAGTAGCTATGGAATTAATAACCTCAGATTATTGATGACATTTTGAGTAAGATTTACAAACGTGCTATTTCGATTCTATTTCAGTAGAATCTACTTTGAAGTAAAATGAGCAATACAATATAACGGCATTAAGGAAGGGGAAGGAATAACTCTTAAGCTATAGGTTTACACCTTTAATATTCACTGCTATAATTAATTCTGAATAATTATTGGTACGAGGGCTGTTTAATAAAGATGATTATAATATTTTACGGTCATACTTTTTCGCACTAAAATTCAATCTTATTATATTCTGTTAGCTTAATGTGAAACGAACACACAGTAGTAGTTTCATTTTTAGTACCCCTGGTTCCCGCCTGTGAGAACCAGGCAGGTTCAGACATGTTCAGTATCGCCTACCGCTGCAATGGAGATAACGTGCAGTTAAAGTTGATGTTAGAGGAAGATTCGGAGTTTCTTTCAAACGTAATATTTGCTGATGAAACTTGGCTAAATCGTTTTGATCCTGAGAGGAAACAGCAAAGATCAGTGTGCAAATGTCCTTCATCACCATCCCCCCCAAAAGCAAAAGTGGTTGCTTCTGCTGGGAAAGTTGTGGTCATCTCAGTTTTTGATATTCATGGAATGGTTTATCAGCACCTTGTATCTGCACACACATCAGTAACCGGACAATACTACAGGGATGACCTGAAAACATTGCAAGTCTACATCAGGCGAAAAAGACCACATTTCCGCGAGGCAGGCTGGATGCTGCACCACGATAGTGCGCGGCTGCATATTACCAATGTTGTTGCTGAATATCTTGCAAAAATCAACGTGGAGTGCATCCCTCTCCGTCCCTATAGCCCGGATTTAGCCCTATGTTACTTTTCTCTATTCCCTAACTTGAAGAAACGCCTTCGTGGGAGGCATTATCCATCGTCAGAAGCAGTGGTGAAGGCTGCGAAGGCGATGTTGAGGAATCTGTCAAAAAACGGTTTCCAGCATGTCTTTAAGGACTGACACAAACGCTGGGACAAGTGTATCGCATTCAGGGGAGACTATTTTGAAAAGGATCATCAAAATTAGGAGGATGAATAAAGTTACGTTGTCAAAAAAATGTGATCATTCTTTATTGAACAGCCCTCTAAGTATTCTTAACATTGATGATTGATTGTGATAAACTGATTAATTTTACCTAATTTTGTTGCGTGGTAAATTGTATAATTTTCGAACATCAGGGTTGCCAATGCGAGGATGTTCCACAAATATTTTACCATTTTTAGGCTTGAAGAAACGTCTACCTTTTATGTACTACAATTTTTGTGATATATTATTAGAGAAATTATCAGTGTATTTAAATATAGTACTTAAGTGTAATAAAGTTAAGTCATTCAGAAATTACATAATTTCAAATGCGGTATTAAAATTAAATGGATATTCTAAATCCCTCAATTTGACCCAAGAAATATCGTATGAGGTATATTATACAAAATTCAGAGGAGGAATTAGCACTTATATTTATGGAAGATCATTTGTGACTACCTATACCCCTGACAGAGTGCCTTCCGGGATCAGAGATAAGATCAAAAGAATTGAGGGTGGCTACTTCGAAGAAATATGGCATCAGAGGATTGGAACCCTAACCTTTCAGATTTAAGCCCCTTTGTGACAGCTCGTACGATTGGTTCCCTTCCACTTCTGCGGGATTACACATCCCTCAGGAGACAGGGATCTGGAGACCATCTCTCGGTACAAAAAAGAAGGTTTGTACAGAGTAAATTCACATCTTATCGTAAACAGATTCCTATAAAATAAACCAGTGCAACTGACTCAAATGGAAGGTTAGAAAGTTTGTACTTTATTTTGTACAGCCATATTCGAACTCTAGACTTGTGCATGGCAACTATCCGCCAGCAGGCAAATGTGCATTGTTTGAATACGATATACATTGTTTCTTTTTGGGCGAGAGAGAAATATACAGTCTCGTGTATCAATTTATTTGTAGTTATTCTGTAATAAAACACAGTATGGGGCAAGAAATCCGGCGTGTTTGTTACGCATCATTGACTTCTCGTATTGCAGTGCATGTTACAAAGTGAATGAAGCTCTCCATTATACTAGAATGCATAAACTGTTATTGCACTAGGTTTTTCCGCTATAAATCAACACGTTCGTTTTCACACCAAACACACAAAGAATCCATTTTATGGGAAACCGGTATAGGAGCTGATTAAAATTGTATGCTTTCACCAGCGATTCCTGTATACAGGGTAGCATTAGAGTAATCGTTTTAAATAAGCTAATAGAGCTTTTGTTGAGCTACAGCTTGCAAAATCACTACAGTATTCCGATTTATGTTAATTGTACTGAAAGAAATTTATGTGTTAGAGTTAGACAGAGCCAGCGGAACCGATAATGGAAACAATTTTGTTGGGAATGAAGTACTACACTAAGGACCTGGTTATCACTTATCTGTAACCGAAGGAGGATATCGGCATTTAAGTGTACAGTCGACTTCTGAGCTTTTGAAAACCCTCAGGGGGAAGAGTGTTTACTAAGGACTCAGGTACCTAGCAGATCTCAGCGGCAGATTTGGACACAGGCGGGGTTTGTAACGTTTCTAGGTATTACAGCTTGACTACGGTTGAACCACCACAGGCTTATCTCTTCCCCAAGGTAAATGCTCTCTGAAAGCTGTGGCTCACCTAACGCCACGGTAGGAAGTTCCACAAAGCAAACTCCACCACTATAAGCTTTGCCTGTCTACATTTTATACTGTGCTCTAGCATTTCCCTAACGATGACGTAGACCTGGAAGAAAATTCAACATCCTGTTTATCGGTCTAACAGGAATCAATTCGGTATAGTTGAATTTGAACCTCACGTAATGCCGCAAAGCCATTTGACTTAATGACACAATAGTACTGAACGCAACTTAGAACATAAATAATTGCAAAGCGAATCCAAGAAATCTTCTGGTTTTGGAACTAAGCCAAGGCATTTGGCGTATGTGGTGATATTGTTATTGAAAAGCATGACCCGCTAACTATAATCATATAATGACGATGTACAGCGCCCAGAGTTTGCAATGTTATACATATTAGGTGTTTGTTTAGCGCAAAACTATCATACAACATTAACATCTACCATTAAAACATAGTAAAATAAGGCCAAAAGTAATGTGGTTTTGATCTGATCACTTTTAAGATGCTATAGTGTATATAATTACTATTAGCGCCGAGAGAAGAATGCTCCAAAGAGAAGATTCTTTCACAGGATAATACTTTCAAATTTTAATTCGCATGTATTGTTCTTTGATCACAAAGGATGGTGGGAAGTGTATTAGTTTACAAAGTATTTTTGCCTTTTATGGTTTAAGCCAATGTAGAATGGGGTAATAAAACGCCATTTATAGTTAAGCAAACCGAGCGGGATGGCACAGGCGGCTTCATCTGTATCCTGCATTCGAGAGGTACGAGTTCGATTCCTGTGTACGACCCACCTGACACATGGATTTTTCCTGGGTTTTACTTGGGTCGTCAGGAGAGTGCTGTGTAATTTAACCACATCCCCCGAATTTTCTGTTCTTCCATTCCACCTCCATTATCATTTCGCATCACCTCTCATCTGGTGGCCTCTTTCAGGGTAGAAGTTTCGCCGGGAGTCTTGGCGGTGCATGGCAAGGGTGATATGCTCTGAGTGAACCACTTTCTCCTCCGGTTACCGGTCTCTGAACTGTTTCCGAACCACAGGAGGGGGAACGTTCGTTGTCCTGGTCTAGCGGGGGAGGTGTCCGTGTAAGTAAAATATAAAGATCTTCACGTAATATTACCGCAGATGTCCCACAGGGTGGCGAATCTCTTTGAACCCTCAGAAAACCGAGACTAAAATCTTCATTCTTCGCCGATATACTCCTCTTCCTCCGTTGTGTCTCTAGAGGAACAATGTCCCTTGGCTCCCCACTACAACTCCCGTCGACTGACCTGGCGTGCTCACATCGTTCGTCTTATATCACTGGACACCCGGCGACTTTCAAAACTTTCACCTCTGTTGCATCGCCGTTCCAGCCTCGGCCTATAGTCTTCATTATTACTCTACAAATCACTCGTTCGTCCGCTTATTACTTATGCCTGCCAAATGTGGGGGGCCGCACACACATGTCATCTACGTCGTCTTCAAGTTATATAGAATCGCTTCATATGCATCGCTACCAACGCTCCATGGTTCATCCGTAATCAGCAGCTCCATCACGAAATAGGACTCTTACCTCTTCACGACAACATTCTCAGGAGCGCCCGTCGTTTCTTTCCCACGCTGCAAGAAGTTCCAGGAGCTGTACATTGTAACATCGGCGTGCGCATGCGCCAGCCCTAACGCTTAGAGAGGAGACTACCACAGGACCTGCTTCTGAGTGATACATCTGATTCCAGTGATTCTAATGCTTGATTTATGTCTTACAATTCCAATATTGACTTAATTCCTCAGAGAGTATTATTGGAGTTCTAACTTAATATAGTTAGGGGGCGGCCCGTTAGCCTACCCCTAAGGGTTATTGTTCTTTAATGTATTTTTCTGTTACCTTCTTTTCACTCTGATCTGTAAAGCATTGTACTGCTGATCGATCAATAAAAATGAAAAATAAAATAAAAGTATAAAGACCCTGTCCCCTGCACTATCGTGGCTTCTTGGGGCGGCCACCATCTGTCTCCTTTCGCCTCAACCTTCCTCCCGGGGATGCCCCACTTGGCGGCATAGATACAATGGATAAAGACAGGCTGCAGTGGCGAGTCCCGACCAGCTACAATGAATGAATGTGTAGTGTTTAACGCCCGCTTTTACTACATACGGCACCGCAGGCGATGACACTGATGATACATGAGATGAAGATGGAGCACCGGTGGAATGAGATGGTGGGAGAAACCGGAGATCCCGGAGAAAACCCGCCCCAGCGCCATGTTGTCCACCACAAATATCACTTTGCGGTCGCCTGGGATCGAATCCGGGCCGCCTTGGTGAGAGCCAAGCGGTCTAACCACTGAGTCACGGCGCGGCCTGCGACCAGCTACAAAGGAATATAGTTGATACCACATAAAACGGCGTCTGAATCTTGCTTCCGTGAAAATCAAAATTTAAGCTATGTATGGTAGAGAAAATATCGCAGAATTTAAAGAACTTTAAGTTTTGGATGAGTTCTAAGAAGAGTATTGTGTAATTTCTCTTTGTAACACTGTGCCATTTGATTCGTGCAGTTTTGCACCGTTATACAGGTATATCCCAATTGCGTCCCTGGAGTTTCTGCACCGGTATCGAATTAGAACGAGAAGTTAATAATTACTTTTGATTTTATTATAATAATAGATTAAAATTGTATAGCATATTGGGGCGCCGTGTTTTAATTAATATATCTCTAAAACGACAAAGTGTAGAATTTCATTTTGCACCTGTAGTGACAATAGATCGTCTGAAGTTTACAAGAGAAAATTGAAAACAATATGCGAGTTTCATAGTTTTAATCAAACAATTCATTTACCTGAGAGCTTTAATATAACTTTTGAAGCTCAAAATATATAACATTCAACCATTTGTTTGCTTTATCTATTATATCGACAAGTCTACAAATTACCAGTGAAACAATAAACATTGGACATAATTAAAGCTAATACAAGTCTAGATACAATAGAATCAACATACTGATATAATTTAATTATCACTCTACACGCTGTATTTCAGTCCATAATGCACACATTAATACTTGGTTACATTAACCACAGGCCTTAACAACAAATCAACGTTCAAAGTAGATAGAATAGCTTTTTGTGTGACTCATACAGAAAGATTTACTTCGTTCTGCTCCAACACTTAATACTTATAATATATAAGCCTACATAAAACTAACTATGGTACTGTACGTGAATTAAAATTCTGCATTTCACATCTTAATAAACATAAAAACATTATTTACAAAAGCTCACTTGCATCTGCGAGCATAGTATATTATATCTCATACCAGATGCTTTACAAGGATTCAATGAGTACGAGGGTAGGTCAAAAAGTAATGCCTCCTACTTTTTCTCCCTTAATTGCCCAGAAAATTGAATCCAATTTACATAGCTTTAAAACCACAACATTGACGATTAATTTTTCACTATTCAATATAATCCCCGTCCTTTTCCACAGTTTTGGTCCACCTTTTAACTAGGGCATGAATTCCAGTGTGGTAAAACACACGGTCTTGCTTCCTAAGCCATTGATGTATGGGCGTTTTCACAGCCTCCTCATCTTTAAAATGAATCCCACGATGAGCTTCCTTTAGTGGCCCGAACAGATAGAAGTCTGATGGTGCCAGGTCAGGGCTGTATGGAGGGTGAGGTGAGACTTGCCATTCCAATTTCTCAATTTCTGCAGTGGTGTAACGGCTGGTGTGTGTTCTTGCATTGTCATACAGAAGAAGAACATCCGCCATAGTTTTTGTTGGTCAAACTCGGCGAAGACGTGCTTTCAGCTTTTTGAGAGTTCTGACGTATTGGGCATAATTTATTGTGCATTCCTGCTCCAAAAAATCAATCATAAGCACGCCCTCTGCATCCAAAGCACTGTAGCCATAACTTCCCTGCCGATCGCTGAGTTTTGAAACTTTTTTTCTTGGGTGACGTTGTGTGATGCCATTCCATTGACTGCCTCTTTGATTCAGGTTCAAAAACATTCCACGTTTCGTCTCCAGTAACATTTTTGCTAGAAACTGCTCTCCCTCCGAATTGAAGGACTGCAAGTGTTCGGAGGCTATTGTTTTCCTTGTTTCTTTGTTTTGGGCGGTTAACATTCGTGGTACTCAATGTGAACAAACTTTTGAGTAAGCCAGTTGTTGAATAGTTGTCATCACACTGCCTTTACTGAGGGAGGTAATGCGACACAGTCCATCTGTTGATACCCGGCGATCACCACGAATGATGTCATCGACTCACTGAATGCTGCATGGAGTCACTGCAGTCACCGGCCTGCCTCTTCGCTTTTTATCTGCCAATGGTGTTTGCCCTTCATCTTCGTTACAGCGACGAACCCATCGTCTAACAGTGCTGACATCAACCGTTGCATCACCATACCAATTTTTTTAGCCTTTCGTGAATGCGAATTGCCGTTTCACCTTCCGCAGTCAAAAAAGTCAATCACAGAACGCTGTCTAATACGAATGTCAATGTCAGCCATTCTGCAAGAGGATGCAGTGCTGCCACCTGTTGACTTAGGAAGTTACTACCGCAGGGGATTGGAGAAGACGGTTTGAGGAACTGCGCCAAATTCAAAGCTTTCACATAACTTACTTATTTAAGGAAAAAAAGTAGGAGGCATTACTTTTTGACCCACCCTCGTGTTAAGAAAACTGACTCTGCCAGGTCAAAGTAGTGTCCATTGTTGTAATGGACGCTAGTGCAATGTGTTCACGCGATGCAGCAGAATATCTCGTTCCCTGTCTCTCTTTTATTTAATCTCTTTTGCTGTGCTCGAAGGCTATCGCAGGTTTTTTTTTCGCTACTCTTACGTCCTTTGTGAAAAGAGAAAAGCCTTCTCTGACAGACCTGATGCACAGAGGAGACAATTGCACAAAATTAAGCATACACCGCCCACACACATACAACAACCGCGCTGATACAACGCCACAGCATGTTTCAACAATCTTTGTTCTAAAAACTGCTTTACTATTTGGTTGGAAAATTATAAAAATAGTTGACATCTTCACGTTTCCAAGGGGTGAACATCGGAAGAGATAATGTTGAACATTGTTAAAGACAAGGATTTTTCGTCCACTGTATATTCAAATTTCAAGTCAAAACTCAAGTCCAATAATATTCCCTTTATATTCAGGACTTCAATAAATGTATATTTACCAGCGGCAGAACTGCCCTATCTTTCAAGTAAAGGGGCAGGCCTTCGAGCGTTAAATCAATTACAAAATGCAACGGGGCAGTTCCACCTATACGCACGGCAGTGGCGCCAACTTGGTATTGCTTGTAGCGTCGGGAGGCAATTTACAGCTCTGAACTAGCGTGTGTAGTAGTTCATGATGGCAGACTAGGACAGTGCAGACAACCGAAAAGATCTTAGAATGCCATTTATTTAGATATTTTGTTTTCGAGATAATGAGCTTACTTTTAGATATACAAATGATTGAAAACATTTTAAGTATCCAACCATTAATATTTTTACATCCTCTACCACTTACTTGCAGTAAACAGGGACAGTTTTGGCCCTCCTGGGTAGCGTGGTGGTAGCGTGTCTGCCTCATGTTCAAGAGGTCCC
>JAUKNK010001291.1:0-48902 GCA_030765055.1 Mantis religiosa | reverse complement strand
AGGGATGAATATCCATCATAGTTCAGTTTCCGTGGCGCTAATGATTATAAGTTCCAAAATGACATTTCAGAAAATGCCCTTACACATATGCAAACAAGATCTCCGTCACACAATTAAATTAGATTGGGTATTGAATTAATAATGAAATTTAGAAGTGGGGCGGATCCAAGATCTCTCATTATTATACACATTTTTAACTGTTGTAATGCAACTTATTCTAACATAAAATGTTACTTTCAGAACTTTTATAAACATGCCGTAATGAGCGTGCAAAGTGGAAGACCTATTTTCGAAATGTATAACTCCAAACCTGAACAGAGACAATCCAAAATAACGGTTACATTATTGTTTTCCTGCCTCTGCAATAGAGACGAATAAATTCATTGCACTTGCTGTCTTCTTACTGAAATTTGTCTCCCTGCCATCTAATGTGTAAACTTCTGAGTCATTAAAACGAATGCACCTACAGATTTGTTTTTTCTACAAAAGCGATGATATAGGGAAAAAGTTCGTGTCAACTGTTCACTTTATCAACTACTTAATAGGGTGATAGTTACCATAAATTTCGATTAAATCCAAATTTTTACGCAGAAAAATTAAAATAAATGAAGTTTAATTTCGATATTATTCCTCTAAACATAAATGCTAATACTATCTGCTCTGTTATACTTAACAATGCTAATGTACATACAAAAATAAATGAAAATGATCTTAATTAAAACAGCATTTCTGTTTGGAAGAGGCTATAGAAGAGTACAAATTACTACTCCATGATATTCTTCTTTATTTTACACTTAATTAAATCGCAAGGGTTGGGGCGGTTCTTTCATGTTTCTAAATTTTAAAAATTGATTTGGAATTATTATGAAAAGATTAATCTGTACGGAAATGGAAGTGTAAAATTAGGTTGGTCATGAGATGCTGCAATGTGAGTGAAATATTATGTAATATTGTCGTTATTGGTAATTGTAAGAATGTGATTACGTAATGTGGTGACGTGGACCAGTAGGAGATAAGTTATTTGGTTGCTATAGCAACGAAGAAAGAACGGAGCAGGAGATTACTGAAATTAGCGTCCTTCTGCATCCGAACTCCATAGGAGAAAGACGTGTAGTTGAATCTCTCCGAGAGTGTGCAGAAACGATTTTGTGTGTACATTTAAAATGCATTTAGCGTGAGTGTAAGAAAGGAATAGTTATCTATACATCAATCACCGTTTGTTAAAGGATAGCATTGACATCATTTAAATTTGTATCAAAGAATATATATGTTTGGTGAGAATTAAATATTCAACTTTTGAAACGAAAAGTATTTGTTCATTCAATCAATAGCAATCACTTTTCCTGTACTCCGCGACCACGCCCAGAGGTAAGATCTCTAGCTCCAGTGATGCTGCCGAGGAGCCTACACGATTAGACTACAAGAACTTTACAAAGGTGAGAAATAAATCATCACATTTTCATTTATCCCATTTGCAACTCACAAAATATCCGTTGCAGAGCCCATCACGCTGAAAATTAAGCATTAACGAAGTAAAACTTAGCATAAGCTGAACGCGATATGTTACCATAACCACAAATGGAAATAAAGAGCAGCCAATCGCAAGAAGGCGTGAAGCAGATGAGCTAATGTGGCAATAAGCGAAGGGACCATCGAAAGAGGACAAAAGAGATATTGAACATGTATGAAAATGAAGATCTAAAGGACTCCAAAAGTACCATCTACCGTCACAATTCGTATTGACGTGACTCAGAATTTCCTTAAAAGATGAAGTATTCCAGTCTGATGCAGGTAATATGTTATAATACCCATTACAACTACCTTATGTATAACAATTCATTGTTATAATAACAAAAATATTTATTATATAGCATCAATAATTCTCTGCATTACAGGAATAAATATTTTTCTAGCTTCTAACTTACAGTAAAATATGATCAAAGTGGTTGAGAAAACTCGCACTTTCATGAGCATGTTAGAACATGGCGACAGAAAATTTGCAGTGAAATGGCAGAATAATCACGTAATGAGACTCCCTCTCAGAGAGACTACTTATCTTTTGTTTGAGGGAGGCACACTTGAAGGCTTGGTCCTCAGGATGTGCAACGTTTTTTCCGTCGCCAACTCCTATCTGCTTGGCAGCACTCCTGGACAGCTTTGGAAGGCACACAACTCCGGGCAATAAAGGAGAGCGTACAACCCTGGCCAACTTCCTGCAGGGATAACCGGCGAGCCGAGGTGATACTCACCCGGCTGAGAATTGGGCACACACGAGCGACTCATGGCCATTTGTTAAGAGGGGAACCGACCCCTGTGTGTGCTCCATGTGCAGTACGCCTCACTGTGCGGCATGTATTGCTCGAGTGCCCGCAGTACGCCCGCGTTCGCCAGCCAGTAGGCTTGTGGACTAACTTGCTGGGTGTTTTAGGGAACGACCCAGTGGCCGTGGTTAAGGCACTGCGGTTTGTAACCGAAATATGTTTTAATAAACAAGTCTGACTTGCATTTTATATTTGTTAATTTTAGAGATTTTAAGTTATTAGTCTTGGGATGGGTTTTTTATGTACTTTTAATAGTTGAGTGCTTTTATTTTATTTTACATTTTAGCTTAATTTGTGTAGCTTTTAGATTTTAGTGTTGACTTCGGGCCCAAATGACCTTGTTGTCGACGGGCCCTAAAACACCACACACTCACTCACTCACTCACTTGCAAGCATCTATGTTTAGGCATAATTCATTGCTTATTTCTATCTTTAGTGATTTATTGTGGACACTTAGATTACAATCATCTGTACCTTAAATTTCCCTACGTTATGCCCATGCTCGATTTTCATTGTGAATGATTCCTAAAATTACTTAAAACATCTACTCTAAATAAAGTAAGTACATTCTACATATTTGAATATAAACTTACTTTAAATATAATTCCTCCATGAGGTTTGATGAGTTACAAGCTGCGGTACTGTATTCTGAAAAGTAAGAAATTTCATATATTTTAATACCATGCTTCTTTGTGGGTTACATGCAAATTATTCTAGAAGGTTAGACATAAGCTTATGAAACAATAAATGCATATACTATAAACTAAAATGTCAGTATTTAATTCTATTTACTAAAACTTGACGCATTAAATCACAGGTATAAACGTAGCTCATAAAGTTTAAGAAACTGATGTTATAACAGAAATGCTCAAGGGTCACATTATAGCGTTCCGTTCTTTAACTGTAGGTCAGGAGTTCACATAGTGGAGGTCTAACTCGCATGAATCCTGGGCGAAGCCATATTTAAGTTTAAAATAAAAACAAACTCTCAGACATGAGTTGCATACATCAATTATTTTTCAGTTATTACTTAACTAAATACTATATGTACACATTAATTGCTGACCTAATTAAATACCTAACAAATGACTAGTCCATTCCTGATCTCATGACAATGTAACTCACTGGCAATAAATATTAACTAAAACCTGTTACATGGAGCATGATTACGTAAATAGCGGTTCATATTCAATGAAAACATGGAACCCACCTTCATGTGCAGTAATTTCCGATAATTGTGGTTTTTAACATTTGTGCATACTATCATCAGTTACAGCAGAGTACATTTAGAGTTGACACATTCATTTTTAAATATGCTTTCACAGATGTACGCAGATGCCAACACTGATATTAGTTCTCCTACGAAGTCTTTCCAACGAAGAGATATGACTTGGCAGAGAGTTATAAAAGTCAACCAAATGAACTTATTTGTATTGGTCCTTCAGTATATTAGAACGTATATCCGTTAAAAACCTCAACACTCAACGTTATATATTCATTCGAAAGTTGTGAAAAAAATAATTTAATACACGCCAACCCTTAATTTTAATTTATGCATTTTGTAAACGAGCCAAACGAAAGCAGCTGGCAGGCCGTTACGCCCCCGGGGTAGTCTGTCAAACCCTGCTCTTCAACAGCATTAGAGTATCAGCTGTTAACGCCAACAGTATTTAACTTTAATAGCGATGGGCTGTAAAAATCACATAAATTTAAACGAAGGAAGCTCTCTACATTTTAAGCAATCTTCAGCAACTTCGGCTATTTTGACATTTATGTAACTGTGAGCATTTCCAGGCATTATTTCTTAAAGTAGTAATTTGAATATGAAGGGCTCGGTGCAAGCAAACTAGGTGTTCATGATTGTATAACTAACCATTTTAAATCTAAAAAATTAAGATATAAAACTGTAAATTAAATTTTAAAAATTCAATTGAAAACGTACTTTACATCCAATTTCTCCAATGACTTAGGCATCTTTTCTTAAGATATAAAAATGTACTGTAAATTTTAAAAATTAAATTGCAAACTTATTTTACAAGCAGTTTTCCTTATGAGCGCGGCGCCGTATCATTTTTTAATTTATTTTACTTAGCACTTAAGTGGTATTTAGCTACTGCAGTCCTACAATTTCGATTGAGATTCCAACGGAGATTCACAATTTGAGGTTCCATGAATCCTTCTCACAAACTTATTTAAGAAAAACATGTGTGGGAAGAGAATCCAAAAGGAAAGCTATTCAACATTGGGACTAAACTACTTGCATAAATACTTTTTCGCAAATTCCCCCAAAATGGCCAGCGATTTTGGTAAAATATATAACGTATTTTCTGATTATATGTATACCTCCAATTTGCTGTAATTAGCCTGAGCAATAATCTCTTCGGCTGGTCCCGTAGCTCAGTCGGTGGAGCGCCTGCTTGCAGTGCGAGCGGTCCCGGTTCGATTCCCGGCTAGGGTTGGGGATTTTTCTCCAACCAAGATGATTCTCCATCTACCCCATAGTCTGGAAGTATGACTTAAAACCCAACGAATGCGAGTTAACACCTTCAATATGTTCCAAAGGAAAACGGCCACCCTTGTGACCATTGAAGTTAAAGTCGGGGTATAAATGGAACATATAAAAAAATTCTCTTCGTCCTGAAGGAACTCTGTGAAGTTTTGCATGAATGTTAAAAATATCTTACAACAGGAAACATACACAGGTTACTAAAATATAGTATAATAATTTGACAAATAACCTGTAGCAGACAAGCGGTACCGAAATAAAGTGTTACAAGGTTTGACATGCGTCATCTATAAAGTATCTTATGCACATAAACCCAGTCCATGTAGCTATTTTGGAGATTATACCTAACCAAACATGTACCTTGAGTAATGTACCGTGAGTAGAAAAATGCATTTTCTTACGAATGCTACAAATAAATTATACGAGGGTGGGTCAAAAAGTAATGCCTCCTATTTTTTCTCTTTTAATTGCCAAGAAAATTGAACCCAATTTACATAGCTTGAAAACTACAACATTGACGATTATTTTGTCACTATGCAATATAATCTCTGTCCTTTTCCACAGTTTTGGTCCACCTTTAAATTAGGACATGTATTCCAGTGTGGTAAAACACACGGTCTTGCTTCCTAAGTCATTGACGCACGGACGTTGTCACAGCCTCCTCCATCTTCAAAATGAATCCCACGATGAGCTTCCTTTAGTGGCCCGAATATATGGAAGTCTGATGGTGCCATGTCAGGGCTGTATGGGGGGTGAGGTAAGAGTTGTCAGCCCAATTTCTCAATTTCTGCAGTGGTGTAACGGCTGGTGTGTGGTCTTGCATTGTCATGCAAAAGAACATCCGCCATAGTTTTTGTTGGGCGAACTCGCCGAAGACGTGCTTTCAGCTTTTTGAGAATTCTGAATTATTGGACAGAATTTATTGTGCATCCCTGCTCCAAAAAATCAATCATAAGCACACCCTCTGCATCCCAAAACACTGTCGCCATAACTTTCCCTGTCGACCGCTGAGTTTTGAATTTGTTTTCTTCGGTGACGTTGTGTGATACCATTCCATTGACTGCCTTTTTGATTCAGGTTCAAAACAAATGAACCCACGCTTCGTCTCCAGTAACAATTTTTTCCAGAAACTCCCCTCTCCCCAAATTGAAGCGCTGCAAGTGTTCGGAGGCTATTATTTTCCTTGTTTCTTTATTTTGGGCGGTTAACATTCTGGGTACCCAACGTGAACAAACTTTTGTGTAACCCAGTTGTTGAATAATCGTCATCACACTGCCTTTACTGAGGGAGGTAATGCGACACAATTCACCTGTTGTTACCCGGCGATCATCACGAATGATGTCATCGACTCGAATGTTGCATGGAGTCACTGCAGTCACCGGCCTGCCACTTCGCTTTTTATCTGCCAATGGTGTTTGCCCTTCAGCTTCGTTACAGCGACGAACCCATCGTTTAACAGTGCTCACATCCACTGTTGCATCACCATACACATTTTTTAGCCTTTCGTGAATGCGAATTGGCATTTCACCTTCCGCAGTCAAAAATTCAATCACAGAACGCTGTCTAATACGAATGTCGATGTCAGCCATTTTGCAAGAGGATGCAGTGCTGCCACCTGTTGACTTAGAAAGTTACTGCTGCAGGAGGTTGGAGAAGAAGGTTTGAGGAATTGCACCAAATTCAAAGTTCTCACATAACTTACTTATTTAAGGAAAAAAAATAAGAGACATTACTTTTTGACCCACCCTCGTATGACGTTAAAAAGGCAGAGAAGGTCTAGTTGACAATTTATGCATTTACCTGTTACGGTAACTGGTTCTGTCACTTATATCGTATCATTTATATACTTTTTAGGTATTTGGACTGTCTACGAGAAAAGGTCACGTACTCTTCCTATATATGGGAACAAAATCTGAGTTACTGTTAAATTTATTTAACTTAGGTTAGCTATTGCTATTCCCCATTTTTTAAAGTTATTCAACACTTATGTCGTCGAAATTCTGGAACCACAGAAGAAAAATTTTGAGTTAAATGCAAGTAAAATAAATAGTAGATATTTAAGTTCTTTTTAAATATTTATGCGGCACACTATTTTTCATACATCAAACCTCTATTCAATGCTTTCTATGACTTTGTTGATAAATGTTCCCTGACAATCTAGATTTTTCAATATGGCACTGCAACATTTTTTATGATTACAATGGTTAAATGTTAAAAGGAATAATTGAAACTACCATAGCGGTCTAATACTCTCTTCGTTGCTTTACTATGTCACATTGAGCAAACATTACTTATCAGCACAACATCTACATTTGCCTTCATTGTGTTCTAAGTACATAAAATATATGTAAACCACATATACAAACAAATCAGTAAAACTAATTCAAAACATTTCCAATGATTTCGCATCTGTATCTCTTTTCCTTTTGTAAAACCCGCAATAACAGTATCCATAAGAGAACTTCCCTGAATCCTTCTTTTTCTGAAAACTATTTCTCTTACTTTTCCGCATATTTGAAACAATTTTCCAGACTTCTTCCTGGATTCTGTTCGCTCCGATATTCCTGACGTTCCTTGACTTCCTATTAAATGTGAACCATGATCATTTCAATTTTAGCATATTTTCTATGGTATAAGTTATGAAAACTTTTATTTTGTATTGATTCTATCTTTCCCCCCTCTGGTATATTGTGGAAAAGTTCCTTCATGACATCCATTCTTCATTCGCTTCGCCACTATATGGAAGAGGGTGTAGAAGGAACCACAGGGACTATGTAATAAATTTTAGCCGTAGGGTTATACATTTCCTCGTACCCAAGATATAACTTTCTAACATGCACTCCGTGGTAGTCTCGCCATATTTCATCTGTTGGTTAAAATAGGTGCAAACACTTCAGTATACCAGCCCTTCTTTTGAAAACTGTCGCGTCAATCTCTTATATAGATTGAGAAAATTGTAATACCATGGAAGTAACGTACATTGCTAGCATCCTGAAGGTTTACTGTACTCTAAGGCTGATCTCCCGAAGGTCAATGGCCTTAGACACCTAAGTTATTGCCACGGAAGTTCTCTAAAAGAAAATTCCTACAGGAATTCTTCCCAAACACTGCGGAAAAAATAAATTTTAAAGCCTAGCCAAGAGTCAGCCGTGCCTCCCAACTGGAAGCTTAGCGCGACAGGCAATTTGTCTCACCCGAAAACGTCTTAGGCTGTTTTAAAACTTCCAATTTCACTTTGGTACCCTTACTTCACGTAACCGAACAAGATGGCTCCCAGATAACGTGTGAGGCTCACATTCAAGATCCTCCAGGTTCGATTCCCATTTGACAGGTTCAATACTGTTTTGCCGCCACCCCCGTCTCCCAGCTCGGAGAGGCAATGCTAGGGTGGAATCGGTAGTCACATTTTCTGTCCCTTATTTGCTGTCATGGAGAAACTTTCTTTTGTGCGACGCGAGAATATTTTCTAAGTCCAAAGGTGCACGTATACGCATGCGCAAGCAGACGACCAGCCGGATGTCGCGTTGCAGCCAGCATGAGAAAGATATGTAAAACTTGTAGCCAATCTCTGCAAAAATGCCCAAGACATTGGTGACGAAGTCCGTGTGCAAAGGATGGTTTGAGCAGGCTGTTATCGCCCGGTCAAATTTTGTTACTCATGCACTGCTTTGCACATAAACAATCCTACGCCACGACGATAATGGAGTGCTCCGTAGGAAGTACACGTATGATCTCACGGAGTGTATCGGACTGGTTCCGCTACTGCCGCAAAGTGTGAATGATGTCAAATGACATCAAGTATACTGCAAGTGGGAAATTGGCGGTCCCAGCCAAGTCGTGCAATTCGACGAATGCAAAATAGGACGACGCAAGTTTCATCGTGGGCGCGTCGTAGAGGGCAACTGGATCTTGGGAATAATCGACGTGGAAACGAATGAGGTGCGGATGACGATATACCCCAACAACAGAAGGGATGCAAATACGCTCTACAGTCTAATTACAGCGACACGATGACTTTTTCTTGCTATGTGGTGCAATTTAGGTCCTTTTTTGTTGTTGTAATTTACGTCCTCCAACGTTAAGTCATATCGGACGATGAATGAAATGTGTGAAATGATGCTCAAATACGTCCGGGCTCCATGGAGCTTAGAGTTACCTGGCATTCGTCCATCAGGATAAGGGGAAACCTCAGGCAAAACCTTATCCAGGTAACTCACCCTAACCGAGATTCGAACTCTGGACCTCTTGAACGTGAGGCAGACACGCTACCATCTACACTACCGAGGCGGGCATTTAGGCACTACTTTGTGTTAGTGTTAGATAGTGTAATTTAGGGACAGCATTGCGTTCAGTGGAGAAAAAAGCATAGTTTGGCTGCACTGAATTCTTCAATGTGGCTACATTACGCAGTAAATAAATAAACAAACAAACAATACCGTTAAAAGAATACCCTCCAACGCGAAATTGCACTAAAAAGTAAAGAAATTATATTAAAAATCATGGGTGTATATAAAAACATCAAAAAGTGTGAAGGAATTAGAAAAAATCGCCGCGTCGCGTATCACCGCTGTCATTTCATTTCGCTGTCATACCAGAGATGGTGTGGCGGCGGTGTCTACCCTGGCCAGCACTGTTTGACCAACCCCCGACGAGATCTCTTCTTAGGGTGGGGGGCGTATCTTGCGAAGGTAGTTCATACTAAGATATCATACTTGGAAACTTTGGGGGATCCGCCTACATCAGAACTCTTACCGTTCCGGATCTCGTCGCCCCCGTATCCGTCATTCCACCCCTTCCTCCCTACGGTTCAGTAGGCAAAAGAGGCCGACGTGCTTCCTCGCCGAATTCCTCCATACAGCCACCGCTGCTGCTATTGCTCTTACATAATATATAAGATCGATAAATATATATAGTGTTAAATTTCATAAGCCCTAATACATTTGATAGACACATGATGCGTTCTGATGTTTAGACATTTTAAAGAAACGTTCTAAAACTTTACTTTTCTGGCAGAATTTGCCAGTTCAAACAAATTACTTCCATGAAAATTGCTTAGCATTTTGTTAACATTCTTTATTCAATGCCACTTTTATCTCGTTATTTAAATAACACCTCATAGCCGATACAAGTCTATCACATACATCAGGTGTAGTTTGTAGAGCTGCACAATTTATAGGGCTTTGCATTTACTTTGAGTAGAAAGTAATTTTTATAGCCAGAGATCCTCTCAATTTTTTACATACCTTCAATGCTAGTTTTCGTGTTGCCTTAGTTTGTGGAGGTATCTTAAGGAACGCCCAGACAAACCTGGAATTTCCAGAAGCATGCCGATGAACTTGAAATGCTGAGAAAAACTAATTTCATTGTAATGAATTTCCAATCAAATGCGTAGTTATGTTTTTCAGTGGAGTTAAGCAGCTGAACTCATTTAAATTGATATAATTTACGCTTAAAACGGTAATAACATTAAATAACCCAGGAGGGATGGATCAGAGCGCCGGGAGTCTGACACCAAATTTACTGTTTTTTTCCCTGGATTACCTCAACACTCAATGCCGGATTGCATACACAATTTGACGATTCAAAGTGCACCTGCAGAACAAAATAGATATGTAGATGGTACAGGAAGGTGACTACGCAAATATGATCATCTGTCTAGCATACTCTGACTGGGGTGAAGAAACAAATGAAGTTAAAGTATGTTTAAATATTAATAAAATATATAGTGTAATTCTTTTCCTGCGACCAAAATGCAACATATTACGTATACAAGTATTTCATTGTAGTATTCCTTTTAACAAATCAAGAGCCTTTAGCCTCGATTTGGAAATTATATTGGGCTGCAACTACGATCACAGGCTCTTATTTGTAACATGTTTAATCTTGTAAAAATTTAATTTAGGCTGCGCCTAAAAATTGAAAATGTATAGCAGGTTTCCCTTTTGTTCTTAATTTTGTACTGATTTCAATTAAATCTGTCGATGAACATAGTATGCACCTAATAGGCATCAGTCTTCGTAGCAAGGAGTAACTCAGGTTCAACACCCGCTTTTGGCATGAGGTTTATACCCTTTTAAGTGTGAGCGTGTGATTCTAGGTGTGTCAAAAATGAATCAGAGAGAGGAGGGAGAGAGCTTACTAAATAAATACAGGAAAAATATAAGTTCTCCATAGTAGTAAATGCACCTAAAACCGCACAAGCCTAACATAACCTGAGATAAAACTCTAACAGTAGCGCCTGTCTGTGGAATATGTACCTCTGCTTAAAAAATAACGGACGTTCTGCGTTTAGGCGATTATCGGTTATACAAGGACCGGAAAACTTCAAACTGAGGGAATGCTTCCAGTTTGGATGGAAGCTTTAACAATCTGAAATACCACAACGAGTGGTACATACAAGCTTTTAATTAAGATGTGTGAACGTTGGCGAAAACTAATGTTATACAACGTGGTAATGCCGTGGTAAATGCATGGCAGCACTTAGAAACATGCAAAGTGTACTGTAACGAGGGAAATATTTAATGGAGAAAGTGTCATGAAGAGCATGGCAGTTAAGTGGATGTGGTATACAAGGTGAGAACGGAATTGTACTAACAACTGCAGGAGCTTGCACGACCACCAAAAGCTTTTTCAATTGCACATTTTTCTCTAATGCTTTTAAAATGTTTCATATATGCGTTAAATCTGGGATTTTGATGACCTGACATTTCTTTATTACTGCATCACTGCCATCGCCAACGTGGAATATAAATTCTTATTATGTGGTCTCTGTACTGAAAATGGACATTAATTAGGTCAGTTTTGGTCATTTTATGAATTTTCTATTTTTTTCTCGATTTTAAATATATTTTTTCTTAGCCGCTCAGTCGTTATTTAATCTTTTCTTGGTTTTTGCACTGGGTACACGAGTTTTATTACACTGACTTTCATACAGAGTTAACCTTTCACCTCAGAAGTTCAAAATTCAACTGAGATATAGAGTAACCTTGAATATAAAGGATCTTTCAACAAGAGTGTCCTATCTTTGAACTTAAAACACATTCTATAAATGATAGAGGTTTATTTTTTATATTTTGGGACATAATTAATGCCATTATGGGTCTTTTTTTGTAATTTACGTTCTCCAACGTTAAGTCATATCGGACGATGAATGCAATGGGTGAAATGATGCTCAAATGATCCCAGGGTCCATAGAGCTTAGAGTTACCCAACATTCGTCTTCCAGGATAGGGGAAAACCCCGGAAAAACCTTATCCAAGTAATTCACCCTCGCCGAGATTCGAACTCTGGACCTCTTGAACGTGAGGCAGACATGCTACCACCACGCTATCGAGGCGGGCTCCATTATGTGTGGAAGAGGACATCAGTTAAGTGACGGCTGCGACTTCGTAGGTTGACCCAATTTTGAATAACAGAAGAACGTAAATTAGGTCCAACTTAACGAATAACACGCATGTTATTCGTAAGATCAACTATTTCTTGTTGGCATAAACTTGAGACTTAACATAACCCCACAAGAAGTAATCCAAGGTGTTAAATCACATGATCTCGGGACAAGTTATCACCGCCACAGGAAATTATGAAACCTCTGAACTTCTCATTCAAACGAACGATTGTTTCCAGAGCAGTATGACATGTGGCGCCATCGTGCTGGAACCAGATGTTTCTGACATCCATACCATCCAACTGAGGCCAAAAATAGCCCCTTATAAGAGCCCGGTATCTTTCCCCATTGACAGAGCACTCCATCTTCGTCTTGGAAAAAATATGGACCAATAACTCCACCATACCAAAATCTATACCACACAGTAACCCTCCAGGGATGAAGTGGTCGTTCTTGAATCTGCATTGGATTGTGATTGCTCCAATAGCGGCAATTTTGTTTAACAAAACCATCCATCCAAAAGTGGGCTTCGTCGCTGAAGACGATTTTTCGACAAAAATCCGGGTCAACTTCCAATTGCTCCATATTCCAGTCAGCGAATACACGGCGCAAACTATGGTCGTTGGCTTTCAGTTCTTGAGTTTACACCATTTTCTAAGCATGCAACTTCAAGTCCAGATGCAGAATTCGCGAAGCTGTGTTCGGCAAAACCCCCAATTCCTGTGCGCGACGAGCAATTGATTTGTTTCCGTTGTCGCGTACACTCTCAAGAACGTATTTTCGCTGAAACGATTACGTCGATGACTTACAGGCGTTCTGTGATCGCTGACAGAACCACTTCTTTCAAATTTATCGATCAAACGCCGAATCGTTCTCTTGCAGGGACGATTGTACACACCGTAAACTTTACGCAACACACGGAAGGTTTGGCGAACAGATAATCCATTTTGATAGTAAATTTTCACAATTTCTTCGCGTTACTGAATGCATAACGTTCCATGGCTATTTGTCAATAATAACTGTAACCACTGGGGGAAAAAAAACGACTGCTGTAACTCAATTACAACGTCAGCTATCACATGTTAAAGATAGGACACTCTTGTTGAAAGACCCCTTACTTTACTCTCCTTCTTGAAGAAAGCCAGAAAAGATTATTCAAAAAATAAGGAAGAAAGAAACAGAAAAGGTAACATTCCTATATAATGGTCAGTCTGGAAAGGATTGTTTTTGGGTGGGAGGGAAGTTATCATTACATTATGAATAATTTCATGTCCCTATTTTGCGTTGAATGCATATATCTATCCAAGTTGAATGCTGCCCATATATTGGTTGAGTCCTCTTAACTCACTATGAACTTTATATAATCCGAGAACTCAAAAGCGTTAATGCTAGACTTTTGTAACACCTGCTTCAAGAAGAGATTTTTTAATTTCTTAATTCTGTTTTAGATTATTCAAGTATGAAGATGGAATAATATACTTTAATTAATTTATAAATTCTTATGATTCTTATAACTACTTTATTTTTCAGCCAGTATAACAATTATGCACAAGTAAAAATTAATTTAGAACATAGTAAATAAAAATAAAACTTAGTTCCTAAGACTTTATAATTAAGGCAATTTGAAAGAATTGACTTGAAATCCGGACCTAGATAATTATTGGAAGACGAACTAAGACGATCTGATTTCAATAACAGGATTGAACATTTCCAGGTATTTTATGACAATACTGGTTTTTTTTTAAAACAGAAATCGGCATCTTCCTTTATAGTCTGAGTCATACAAAATACCTACTTCACTTCAAAATATTTTTAAAACCGATTCCATTGATTTCTGTACAAAGATTAGATCACCTGACATACACTAACACAGTGAAAGCCTTGCTGCACTTCCTGTAAAATGCTGATTCAAGTACTCCATGTATATAATGAGAGGTGGGCCACATCATACCGGAAGCACACGAGTTATCTTGCAGCAAGACCAACAGTCCAACAGTCTACATTTGAGAGCAAACATCACCGTGCGCTTTAAAAAGCCTCATAGGAAATCGATAATATGGGATGGGATGGGGGGAGCTTCAAATCCCCAGAATATGTTGGAATATATTTTTATCTTTCTTCCTTTTCTTTCTACACAACATATAAGCTTGGGAAATGGATAACCAAGGGAATCTGCGAGCTCAAGCACAACTTTTGCTGGATTTCTTAGGATGTGAAAAACTGTCGTTCAGATCCATGTTCAACTGAAAGACGCGTTCGGCGCTGATGCCATATTTTCAAGATAATTAGGGAACAAAGACATAATGGTATTTTAAAGACATCAATCTACGACATTTGAAAATCCACATTTTCAGATCTACTCGTTTAAAAGTGCAATATAGCAATCAAGATTTCATTACAAAGTGCAGAAGACATTTCACGCATATTTTTAAATTTGCTTAAGCGCGAAAACTTTGTGTTTTTGTTTGTTTACTGCTTTGAATAGTTGTTCCACGCAATCGTTTATACTTAAACTGTTTAATTGTATACTTATTAAAGGGCTGAACTTTTATTGTCCTAGTTTCGGAGAAAATAAATGGGGTCTCAATTTTTGTTTAAACATCTACACAGTATGAATATTACTGTTTAATAACGTTGCAAGCAAGCGTGTTAACAGAATATGTATCTCATGATCCTTTTAATGTTATTTATGAGGTATATAACATTTCACTTATTTGTATAGAAAATTGTATCGTGTAGATACTATTTGAAATAAAAATTTGCCGACAAATAAAAACACGAGAAAACAAAGTTTAAAATTTACGGTCCTAAAATTTGAATGTGAATTTATTCAGTTTAAAAAACATTTATAAATAGAAGTTCTCTTTCGTCCTTTTCTGCTTCTCTACAACCAATTTAGTATTTAAAGATTCCCGAGAATTTTCTTGAATGACCTGGAAGTTTTAATTTTCCCAAAACTTTAGGAATTTTTATTGCAGGCAAACATTTAAATCGCGATATAAAACACTTAAAAGGTCGACACCAAAGAGCTACATAGAAGCAATGTGAAATTTATAATTATTTATAATTATGATGTTATAATGTTTATAACAATAAAATCCATATAAATGAATATATTTATATATATATATATATAAATGAAGTTTGCAAATTTGTGGTCATCTTTCACTGGTGGATATCCTTAAGCCTCAATTCAAAACATACCGTACTAAAATTAATATACTAGCCGGTTTAAACATTTTGTTTATTTCGTAAAGTGCTACGAAAAATTACAACTGGTTTACTGTTGAAAGTTTTACAATTAATTACTAGAGGTATTACTGCACATCATTATTCAACTTCCTTTCTATGAAATTTTATCTTATCCATACATAAATGGATAAAGTAAAGCACGATTATCCATTTTTATCCATTTACTTAATCAGTTGAACAAGCCTTTAAAACTAACCTGTTATCCAATCAGGTTAGACTGAAAAAAAAGTCCATGAAGTAACGCAAAAGAAATATTACCTTTATTGACAGTTACAGAATCATTAACCAAACAGGAGTGTGTACTGCGTTTCTTCAAAGCTGAACCTGAAATAAGCTTTGGTTCACACTGCAAGATTATTAAAGAAGAAGATTCTGCAATCCTAGACTGCACATATAACAAAAGTGATATCTCATTTTCAGGGGTAGTCAAGCTATTTTCTCATATAGCTACCTAGAAATCAGTGTTATAAGAAATTAGAAGCCAATCCGACGAAAAACAATGATAAAAGTTCTTTCTTTTTATTGGTCCAGAACGCAGCAGTAGCTTCTCTAAAGACATAATTCAATCCACAATTGTTCCTTGGGTCAGCATATAAAACATGAGGATTGTTGACACTCCCTGGAAATAATTAGGCTACGCCCTAATAATCAAAAAATGCAGCCACCTTTCACTAGATCGCTCATCCATATGGAACGCAGAAACATTAGAAGAGCGATTGGTTTCTGATCGGTCATGACCAACTCAGAAAGCGTCTGCAACCATAATAATGCAGCCAAGTACAGAATATGCGAGCACGATTAAAAGAAAGTTATATACACGTGAAACTTAAGGTAGTAGATAGAACCTGGTCTGGTTCAATGCATACCCTAGTTTTGGAGTGAAGGTTTTTAAACCCAAGGTAGGCACAGAAAAATTCTCTTGCTGATTTGTAAGAAGCCGATCAAATAACCCCACCAATCTCTATTATTGTTTTTAACCTTCACGGAAGGGTTACCTAAGAGTATGTTTGCACTTAAACATAATGAATATCTTCTTTTGCCTTCTTGCTACAAGTGGTATTGTCTTCTTGCAATAACTCAATTCAGCGCCGCACCATCTGCATATTTCCCCTCAACACGAAATGACCCCTGAAACTTGCGGAGCGTGATTCACAAGCAATTATTGCTCCCGGACCTACATTACACTAGGGCGAATGAAACTTCTGATTCATCGGGTCAGGGTCGTCGACGTAAAAAAAGCGCAAAATCCAAGTGTTATGTTCGTTCAGAGAAAGCGAAAGGAAAGAGACCTCATGCTCTAATAGTTGTATCTTCTAGCAGATACCTACTTAAGAAGTTGGCATGCTAAATGCATGGATGAATACCTTTTACACTTTCTGTTGAAGTGCTCTCATAGTACTTGTCTGATCAACAACTGTGGAATTCACGCACAAGTGGCAGAAAACGACATGTGGTTATAGCAATTGAAAGTCTCCAGCCTTAAAATTCGTTTTCCCCACAAAGATTCTCTGCAATAGGCGCATTAATCAATGTTTCCACTCATACGCCACATTGAACAAACTTCAGTAAAGTGTAATAAAAGTGAAGGGAGAAATTACTGTTCCTTCTGAGGCTCTGCCTTAATCGTCCTTTACTATCCAACACATTTGCTTTAAGTTTTTTCAGCAAGTCTTGTATCTCAATTAAAAGGCTATTTTAAGGGCCTGCCTTCCAAATATTCCCTAATTTACATATTATTTCGGGTTTGTCAGTGTAAGGCTGTTAGTATCCAACTTCTTTCTTTCCTGTATATACGTTTTTGCTATCGCAATTTAAAATTAACTCAAGGTAGGGGAGTAATTCATCTTTTGGACTATCTAGGAAGGGATTTTGCATCCTGGTTTCAAACAATTGCGCTATGACATTTGAGAAATTTGGTCTGCCCTTATATAAGTAATATATGGACATTGTCGATTTTATAATGCTTCACAGCCAGCGCTTTAACGTGTTTTAAATATCTTAAAAATACATAAGATAAATTTGTAACTCCTAGGAGGGCACAAAACATGTAATCAAATTTTAAAATTATGAAACATTAAAGCTTGAATAGTATTGCTGGAAACAAAAACGGTTAATTTATTTAATAAAATAAAAATAGACAACAAGTGCATGATGCCTCTAAGCACGTAAGAAGGCTTTATTATAAATATACAGGCATTAAAAAAACTCAACGAAGCTTGGGGAAAAGAAAACAATGCGCCATAACTAGGTAAGGTACTGGCAAGGAATGTGACAAGGTTACATACAAAGTACTATGCTACCTATCAAACACAATAAAATCTGCAGGTCAAGCTGATCATTTAACACACTTTTTTCTTTCTAACTCCATAAAGTTACTTCTAGGTAGTTTAATTAATTCCTTATTTTGGGACAGTATTTAAAAGGATTCAAAGTAACCAACAACACGTTTTGCCCTAACAGCTTTGCAAGGTTTTCATTAAACGAAAGGGCCCCTTTCCGTATTTAGTAGTGCTAAACAATAAGAGCTACAATCTATATGCAGTAATGCGAAAGCGTCTAATAACGATCTGACGCTATTTGGTCACAGCAATAGTCGATTTGCATATCATAAAATAGGCCTAAATCCCTAGCGCCCTAATCGGTCCTGCAGGCGAAGCACGAGAATTTAAATCCTAATTAACAGATCCATCACTGCTTAATTGAAACAGAAAATACGATTACGGGCATATGGGTAATAGCTTGTGCCTCTAATCGAGAAATCTGCAGGCTAACTGTGGAAATAAAAAGCTGATTCCGTGCATGTAGCGGAGTTCCTAATTGCAGATAGAGCGCTAAACGCGCCTACAGCAGCATAAACTACAGTAATCCTTCCGTAGACAGCAAATGACGTCATATTTTTCTGTAGAGATGGCAAAACGATTTGCCTTTTTTTTTCTATCTCCAACCATTCAATTCCAAAGACACTAGGTTTCAAATAACTTCGAATCGATTACATCGACTTGTACTTTACGCACGAGAGTAGCGTAAGAAATCTTTGTCATACTGAAACTTGAATGACTCGCTTCTTTCAGATAATTGTGATTGTTCCTGTTTTCCCTTGAGAAAAACGAATTAAAGTAAACTAAATGTAATAGCATTATTGTATCATTGAATTTTGTCCTGTGACACTTTGAACTCAGCTCCTTAGCAAACCTTTACTGCTAAATGTCATATTATTTAAATGCCTACTTGTAAAAATTTGTTTACTTCAGATAATTTTCTGTACTAAGCCCAAGTTTCCCAAATTCACCTAACTGCAGATCAAGAAAACCAAACTGTGCGGTAATTAGAGGATATAGGACAATTTTAACACCGGTAGGACATGTGTTACAGAGAGAATATGAAAAATTTTAAAAATGCCAATATCTGACTATATCAAACTTTCTGCAAGTACATACAGCACGCTATATTTATTTTTTAACGATCAATTGTAATTGACTGTATTTTAATGTCATGAATATATACTAAACATATTTTAAACAAAATCATTAGTACCTTTTTGAGACAAAATAACCCAAAGGTCACATGTAAAGCGTAAATAAATCATTTCAATCCACTATGTTAAGGTGCCCTGAGATCACAATTATCACAGAATCCACACATTCACAGCAGTATTAACCCTAATTATAACAAATACATGCTTGCCTTTCCAAAAGGGGATAACTTTACAACACCGCGGCAGCTGCAAATCCACCTCACCGTGGGGATACAAGTGTCCCTCACATTCAAGAGGCTTCGAGTTCGAATTCCGGTCAGGGGGACTTATCTCGTAAGATTTTTCCGGACATTCCTCTTTTCCTGAAATGTCGGGCGACTAATCTCTATGGACCCTGAGCTTATTTGACCATAATTTCATTCATTTCACTCACCGACCGATAAGACCCTACGTTGGAGGACGTTAATTAAAAGAGAAAAAAGCTTTCACCGACCAACTACACCCACGACATCTCGGGCATATGCAGTAATAGGGGCGTCATGTGTTTAATAAAGCAACATACTCTTAACGTATCCTTACTCAATGTGGATTCCAGGGCTTCCGCTGGCGTAATTTCTGCAAAAAGTCTCCAATAGTAGAGCGGCTGGACGGAAACCAGAAGATCCGTGGTTCAAATCCCGGCTATGGCATTGAATTTTTCATTCTAACTCTACGTTTCCACAATTTAGCCTACACACGGCCAGTGTGAAAGAACAATTAATTTCCAATAATTGACCTAATAGTGGTTAACTATAAAGCCCGGGCCTTAAAGTACTTACAGCATAGTAAGTCGCCATTAAGGTAGTTGTCTCGTGTGTTTATGAGAACTCCTAAGTGGTTTACCGGGAAAATACGAGTCAGTTGGAGAATTTAATGTCATATCGGCACGTTGACCATAGTAGCTCAATGGTAGAGCGGCTGGACGGAAACCAGAAGATCCGTGGTTCAAATCCCGGCTATGGCATTGAATTTTTCAGTCTAACTCTACGTTTCCACAAAAGGCTCCTTATTTGGTCACAAATCCAACCCCATAGCGGTTGAGGAAACCGGATCGGGTTCCTTCACAAGCAGGGAGCGGCGTTTTGTGATTATTATTATTATTATTATTATTATTATTATTATTATTATTATTATTATTATTATTATTATTATTATTATTATTATTATTATTATTATTATTATTATTATTATTATTATTATTATTATTATTATTATTATTATTATTATTATTATTATTATTATTATTATTATTATTATTATTATTATTATTATTATTATTATTATTATTATTATTATTATTATTATTATTATTATTATTATTATTATTATTATTATTATTATTATTATTATTATTATTATTATTATTATTATTATTATTATTATTATTATTATTATTATTATTATTAATGTTATTACTATTAGGAACAACCAATAACATCATAATAATGTTATTTAAAACAAAATTAGAAAATCGAGACGGATGTTACAGTGTAACTTAACGTGGAGGTACCGGGCCCAACACTTTGGTCCGTGCAGACCTCGTAACTCTGGAGTGGCTGATGACAATCATAATACATACATGGACCTTTCTTGTCAAAATAGCGTGATTTTCGTTGAAGAGCATAAATGTTAACGTAGCACGTTGTAAAACCGGTGTACCATATATAATAAAATTCCTTTCTAATACACGATAAATTCCAGCAAAAAAAATCTATAATTTTGAAGTGTTAAAACGACGTGTTTGTATACAATGTTGGCTACCCGTAGTTCATAAAATTAATATACTAATCAAGCATTCTGCTCACTCTGCCTATCATACTACTACTAGCATTCTTATATGAGGTAGGAAGTGTGCATAACGAGCGTATTCATTCCTTTATCTTCATGTAAACATATATTCCAACAGCACTTTCATTATGTAATACTAGCGATACTGAGGCTGAAGGACAACTATTAAACAAGCAATACCATTTACGTTAGTCAAGTTCAAAGATACCGGGCATTGTTCACTTAACACTTCAATGCATGCTACTTCGAACTTCAAACTAGAAGCAGTGGTTTGTGTGACAAGCCTTTGTTTCACATAGACTATACATATTGAGGGGATCTGTATATTTCCAGCACTCAGATGTTTGTCATCTTTCACTATTTCCCAGATACATAAAATTCAACAGGAATGTAGAGCGGTTCACAACCAGTCTTTTGTTAAATTTTCATGATACACTAATGAACTTTTAAAGAAAATAATTTCTTCCTTTGCTAGACTCAAATATGAAATTTGATACTTGTTCCATGTGATCAAGCGCGCAGAGAAATATTTAATCGAACTCTTATGAATTGGCGGCTCTCACCAAGGCGGCCCGGGTTCGATCCCAGGCGACCGCAAAGTGAGATTTGTAGTGGACAACACGGCGCTGGAGCGGGTTTTCTCCGGGATCTCCGGTTTCCCCCACCATCTCATTTCCACAGGAGCTCCATGTTCATCTCATGTATCATCAGTGTTATCACCTGCGGTGCCGTATGTAATAAATGCAGGCGTTAAACACTACACATTTTATTTCAATTCTCAAATGTATATGGTGAAACATCGATGTTTTTTTTTTTCCCTGGCCTTAGGAAAGAACCTATTTGGCCATCGAAGGGAATCTTTTTTCTCTAGTGGCGCACATATACACCCATACCCGAGGTGGAACTCGAACCCGCGACCCTCTGCGCGACGGAACGCTAGAGACATACGGTCTAACAACCATGGCTTAAATGTTTATTTGTCAAATGTAAGCATTTCCTCTTTCTTACATAACGTACAATTATTTACATTTTCGGTGCTAATGATCGAAAATGCCAGTTTCTAAAAACGAATGAAACGTATTTATATTTGACAATTACCAGCAAACATTTACCAATTTTATTGCCCTGTGGTTTGTTCGATTTGCTATAATTTATAATTTAAAGACTTTGTGTTCATTCAAAAAAAGAATTTGATTATAGTGCATTTTCGGATTCTTTAAAAAAAAAAAAAAAAAAAAAAAAAAAAAAAGATGATTTTTACGATCTTAAAACGCTATTAACGTCTAAACAATACGAAGACTGGCTTGAAAATGAATTTGACGAAGAATTCCTAACTAATGCAATAATTTATAATTCGTATAGCAAATTCAAAAGCGGTCTATTTTTTTCTTTGTGATGAATTTCGTGAGGGACGCCCAAGAATTGCCGTTACTGATGAGCATATTGCCGCTGTTCGAACAGTGCTTGGAAAAAAAAAATGATCGTCCCACAAATTTATTCGAGAGATATTGTATAGTAAAATTAAAAAAAAAATAGACAAAAGAATACTTTGTTGTCGATGAATTTCACATAAACTGACTTCTGATCAAAAACAAGGCATTGGTTAGTGTAGAAAAACTGGAACAACTGAAAGGCTACCCTTCAAATTTGGTTTAGAATATGGGTACCAGTGATGAATCCTGGTTCTATTTTTGTGATCCTGAAAAAGAAGACAATTAGCCCAAAAGTATTTCGAATAGAATACAAGCAATTAAAACTCCGACGAAATCACAGTGTTAGTAAAAAGACGATTGCTAGTTCTGCCCCTTTTTTGTTTCTTTTAAAGTGGGCCAGATTTGTTGTATAACACTGGATTGTCGTTCAGTTACTATCGATTGGTACAGAAATGGCTATTTAGTGCAACTGTTTGAAAATTCTGCAAAAAAACGCCCAAAAGCTAAAGTAATTCACATTCTGGTAATCTTTTATCACATGCCGCAAAACAACTGAGTATCAGAAAGCCCTAAAGGTCGGCGCCCAGGACCATCCACCATATAGTCCCAATGTGCATCCTGTGATTTTTTTTTATTTCCAAAAATTCATAATAAAATGTATTTTTTTAGTCATCAGTGAAGTAGTGGGCAATTATAAAAACCTGGTTTCTAAACTGTCTTGAGAAAGAGTGGCATCGTTGGTACAAGAACTGGCGGTGATGTCAGCAAAAATATATTGATGCTAAGAGGGAATATTCTGAAAAACATTAAAATCATTCATATTTTTTTAAATCAAATTCTCCTTTGATTTTCCGAACCTTTTCAGCTGCCCTCGTACGACTGTTATGCGCATTTCCAGCGTGGTTCCGAACGCACGGCAACCATGAACAGAAACAATAATTAATTCACTCGAGTACTAATAACGTTTAAATTTATCAAAGCAGAAAAAAAAAAATGTACTGTCGGTTCTCTAAGCAGTATATTAAAAAAAATTATGTACGTCCTCCAATGTCAACTCATATCGGACGGTGAAGCGATAATTTTAGAAGGATAATGACGAGATGATCTCCGAGTGGATTATCTTGAAGCCCCAGATTGGGAAGCCATCTTGAAGCTATATTTTATACACATGTGATGTTTGAATATGCTATGATGATGCACCACGTTGTGGCACCATCTTGAAGCAGGATTATTTGGGATGAAGGTGGATTCAAATTAATTTCTGCCATTTGGTGACGATCTTGAAGAAATCTAGAAGTTTTTCCTGCAACTCTGGATAATTAGACGCATCTATAATTCTTGAGAGATGAGATCTTTTTCTTTGCCCGGGTCGCGGTAACGGGGTTGAGAAAGTTAATATTATAACTTTTGAATAATGAACAAATAATCCTTTTCGTCTTCAAAGATGGAAATTTAATTCCTTCTTGAGCACACGTTACTTATGCATCTAAGATGCACACACAAAATTGTTTCTGCACACACTCGGAGAGACAAATACACGTCTTACCACTAAGACTTTCATAAGCAGAAGAACAAAACCTTTTGAAACATTTAACAACTTCTTATCATATTACGTTGTCATAAAATAACTGCTACAACGGTGAGTGAAATAAGTGAAATGATTTTCAAATGAGTCCAGGATCAATAGAACTTAAGTCATCCGACATTTATCTTTCAGGATATAAGGGAAAGGCCCCTCAAAAAAAAAAAAAAAAACCCTTATCCAGATAAATCCAGACCGAGGCCCGAACTTGGGACCTCTTGAACGTGGCAGGCAGACTTGCTACCACCTACGTTACAAAGGCGGGCTTGACACTATACAATGATACATGTTGCACCGCGCATTGCGGTGTGTAAATACGCCATATCATCTTTCGTTGCACCAATTTAGCTTGAATGCAAACAAGCCCGTCTCGAGCGCCTGGCCAATGGGTAACGTTGGCACTGTGTGGTCATACATATGTTTTGATCAATATCCTAGTTGTGGCAATTGATGCCACTTGACTGCCTCATTATAAATGATTTCTCTAATGCTCATCCCGGGCGCTTTAAGACTACACAGACAACGCTCGCTAAGTTGAGTGAAATGAGAAAATTACCATTTGTCCAATGGAGCCAACTTTCAGAAATGCACATATGGGCGCTATGAGACCTTTATCTCAATTCAAATTGTTTCTGGTGCCCTAATAATCAAGTGACCCATTAACTGTTAGCACAATGTGGATGGGTTTAACAGCTATTATTCAAAATAATCACTAATTAACCAAAGATCGTGATCACTGAGAAATTACCAAGAAAATCTGGAATTTTACATGGAGAATGTTCCACTTTACACTACTTTCCCACAAACATAGGGTGTAAATGAGAAAGATAGGCCTCTTAAATACTCAGTTCAGTATTCTGTTTTGTATTAGCTCTCAAAACACCATACGGATTGCTCAACCCGAATTCTTGCGTTTGGAACTTGTATTTAGTGTTTCGTCACGAACGAGGGCGGCGCAGATACTACCCAAGGAATGTGTAACGTAATCACTTTTGCTGGCCCCACGGTGTTTATTCTCGCCTTCCCAGTATGACAAGGATGCTACACTCGTTTAAAATACGCAACTGTTGTCACATAGCTTCCCCATGCATAAAATAAACAGTTGAAACCCCTCTCCCCTCCAATTCGTCTCTTGTCTTCTTGTGGTGGGTAGGCAGTATGTATGCCCTTTTCTTCCAACGGTAGCGTTGAGTGTGTGTTGTAAGAGAATTTGTAAAAGAGAGAGATAGAGAGAGAGAGAGAGAGAGAGAGAGAGAGAGAGAGAGAGAGAGAGAGAGAGAGAGAGAGAGAGAGAGAGAGAGAGAGAGAGAGAAATTGCTGATTATCATTTAAATCTAGTAATATCACGCATAGAATATTTTAGAGAGTTTGAAGAAGAACCAAAAGATCAAGAAGTCGATAAGCTAATTATGTAGTGCATTTTCGTTTTAAGCCAAAATAATATGTCATCCCACTCGCGACAAAATATTACTCCAACTCCCCTTCCAACCTTGCGATTGTCATCTACCGCCTTCGTTCATAACAGCTAATTCAGAATTAACTTGCATTTGTCATACCATTATGACTGTTTCTCGTACATGTGCACCGCGCATTAACTCAGCTAACCCTAGAAAAGGAATTGATACAGAATCAAAGTCACGCGAAATGTTGCAACTTACATACTTATCAATGGCAGTGTACATTTCTGGCAGTGTCACACTCATCTTTTCCTTCCTCGTTCTTTACATAAACCTTTTATTGATATCCTTATAATCTGATTATCTTCTGTTTAATTAACAAAACAAGCTATTAAATCAATTAAATAGAGTATAAAATGATTTTAAGCCCGTGTCGTTTGAAACTGTCACTTTAAAGCAGATCCGTATTTCTAACTCTGCGTTACCCTTAATCATTGCATTTTCTGTAGTACATGCAGTGTATGACCTATTGAGAGGTGATGCACGAACAGAGACAAGAATATTCAGGTCACAACCACACAGAACTGCATCCACCCACTTTCTTGCTAGGAGAGGATGTCCTCGTGCAAGACACAGGGGCATTCCAGGCCTTGCATTGATGAGCAGATTCTTATCGTTAATCTGAACTCATTAAACGGTCAAATTACTGCCAGCCATTGTTTCTTCTGAGCCATTGTCGACGGGAAGTGGACCGCCTAATGATGGAAATAACCTCCGTCTGAGCAGACCGTAAAGACAGTATTCTGACGCCATTTAATAAATATCAATCGATAAACTTCAGATCACTCTTCAATGCTAACAGCCAACCGTATTTTGCCCGGAGATTGAAAGCCTGCCTGAATCTGGTCGTAAAGGAGCTCCTTACACTCTATTCCGCATAAGTGAAGCAGAAGCCACATGCAATTATTATTGGCTATTCTGCAGATGAAAAATATTCCTTTCTCTTTCATCAAAATGATCGAGTTCACCATGAATCACTGTACAATCATATTAGTACACAAATGAATCTGAAAGTTTTATATCAACTTCTTAGTTACAGGAAACAAAAAGTTTGTGTGTTCAACTGCTCTCATTAGCTTGAAGTGGAGGCGTAGTTACAACCAAAACTACCTATGAAAGTGGTCAGGTTTATGAGCCCTCTTTAGGATAATTCTGTATATTCCTTCACAAGGTACGCAACAGCCTTTGTTTGCCGCCATTCCTATTTTTCTTTTTTGACCTAAAGCTCTAAGTCTGAAGGTGTAAATTGCTGCAATAATTTTAGGATATTCAATGTCCGTATTTCTTAGAGTTTAACAGTTTTACAACTTTTTACTTTATAACTTACCTATAGGTAGAACAAAAATTTGGTATGAACAAATCCTAACTTTATTTTCTTTCTAAAAATACCAAACGGTTTTGACCAAAATGTATGTTCAAGATATCTGCACAACCTCTTGAGGTGCACAAGGTACAATACACACGTAAAATATACCGATCAACGAAATAAAAACTAATAATAACTTCTTTGTAGCATTGACTTCATATCCCTATTTACACATAGAGATGTCGTGCAGAACAATAAATCACCGCACAACACAAACTGCATACAAACATTTATTCTGTACATATTGTGCACGCAACCAACTCCATGTCATTTAATTTGAGATTTCTAATCAAAACTATACCAGAGTATAACATGGACAGAAGTGTTTCTATACGAACAGTGTAAAAATAGTGATTCGTTAAATTTTTGCTTTTTCTACCATGTATCTAATGGTTAAAAAGGTGTTGAATTTTACTCAAATATCCATATCCAGATTTCATCAGAAATACGTGTTTTGAAGTCTTCGACTCAAGAAAATGTATACATTTAAGAAAAGACCTTTGTGAACAGTATAATTAGAAAAACGGAAACGTATTTAAGTTAAATATGGAATTTAAATCAGATTTTGAAGAGAAACCTTCCACCCTAAACTTCCAATTACATGTAAAGTTAGGCAAGTGTAGAAGGCTCAGGTGGTTAGCCACTAGTCTACTGATCCCAAGCTCACTGTTTCAACCACAACCCAGACGATGGCTTTTAAGTGCTTAAAAGTGGCAGCCCTATGGCAATAGATTTACTGGCATGTAAAATAACTCCTTGCGGAACAAAATTCTCATATTATCATGGCAGCGTTATCATGAGAGCGTCGTTAAATTTCGAAAAATTGTATATCTTTTAATTCGTTATTGACTAATGATTTAAATACCATAAATAATATATATTATTTATAATAATGTCACCCAATTATTGGAAGGCACGACCAACTGACAGCTGAGTGGGGGACAGGAGGCATTCAGACCACGCCTATCCATTCATCTTGTGGCACTAACGGAGGGGATGGTTAGGAAAGTATCACGGGCACTGTACTGTCTCTTTCCCCTCCCCTCTGACGTCTGGAACAATCGGGATGATGTTTCGAGCCGCGGACCTTCCAGAAACAGCGATGTGCGTATATAAGGGATGCAGTGGACGAGTCAGTTAAGTTCCTGGCGAGCAGCCGTGAAGAGCGCAGTGCTAGCGAACGGACTGGAAGACTGCGTACGTGTATCTGAGGAGTTCTACGTAATTGCGAGTGTGGAGTGGACCTGTGACAGACGAACTGGTGGATTGTAACTGTGTGCGCTACGTAATTCTATGTAATCGGCAAGTGTTCCAACTGTAATTCGGTGGAAATAAGGAACATTTTGAGTTTGTGCAATGAGACTTTTAATTCTACGAACCCACAAAGTCACAATGATATTTAAATACCATGATTTAAATACCATATATTTAAAATATTTACATGACAAATTGTATATCTTCCATTTTCTGAGATTATTCGAGAAATCTTCATTCGAAGGGATTTTATGTAATTTTGTATCACTGGTAAATGTTAAGAGTTGAAATATAATGCGGAAGCAATATATCTACTTCTCTTTAAAACACACGAGTTATTTAAAACAACTATTTTGTAAATTAGTCATTTTGAGACACCCGATATTTATAGATATGTATTTATTAACACGTCATTTTTAAATATCCAGTTGGTTCACACGACTTCATGAGTAAAAGTTCTACATACAGCAACTCCCTTTTAAATATCTGTCGATATGGTTTTCCGTATCCCCGTTGTATGTAATTGGGGGATTGAAACTTGCAATTAAACTAAATATTTCTACAAAATATTTCTCAAAAATATGAAACACTTAAATTTACCTTTTGCAGGACTAGCGCAAGAAACTATTTAAAAATAATAATGGGAAGGGAAAGCTACATGAGGGTAATAATTTTTTTTTAAATTCTGTTATACTAAGTCTATTTCACTAAGTGACTGCAACGCGAAGTGACATTGCTGATAGCATTCCTTATGTGCAAACCGGAGTAATACAATAGAAACGCAGCGGGCTGGAGACAATAGAGTCAGCAGTTGCATAGAGGCAGTGCTCCTTATCTTCCTCTAGTGCTGTCTAAACCATCATTCCGTTATCGGGTTTCCAAGGATTCGGCTGCAGATTCCATTTATTTCCTATCCACCAAAGCAGAGCAAGCGATATGAGCAAAAACTGTTCGACGATGTTATTCAGCGTAACCAGCATGTACAGCTGCTTTCAGAAAGATATCTCTGGGTGTACATTTTCCGCAGCAGGACTGACATTATCTACTTCTCCTTTCTGGCAAAATCCTGCTCTTGCTATTTTCTGCAGTAGATACGTCACTTCAACTCAACACATCGTATGACGGTTGTTCATTAATCATTTCTGTAGTCGTACATAATGGAAAATCTAGGTCATTCTTGGACCTCTCACAAGCGTTCGATTTGTATATGGCTATATCTTAAATAGAATACTGTGAATTTAAATAATTGGTAAATTAATATATAAAAACAGACTGCACTTTATTTTCAGTGTACTAAATTAATGGGAAAATAATAAGCCAATACCGCTGGATTCCATCATGATTAGTTATTTGTGCTATACCTACCACAAGGATCTACCCTGGGGACCTTTATATGTATGCTAATTATTTTTGTAATGCCGAAAAAATTTAACAGACAACACTTTCTGGTTATGTTGAAGTAATAATAAAAACAAGTTAGAGTTAAAAATGAAAGCAAATATAGGTAGGGAAGGCGAATATATTATGGTGGCAAAAATGACAAGGTAGAATTATTAGCAAGTACATATATATAATATACACAAAAATGGAGTATATTGGATTCTCTATGTAAACAGGTTTCAGGTTTATACTTATCACGGTATTCATCGTACTTTTCCTTTTGATATTTAGTGGCACATTCTGGTATTATATCAATTTAGAACGGAACTAAAATCTGAAGAGAAACTAATGGCATTTAAATACTGAAAAAAGTTTCATCGCATGTTCCAACTACTTAAATAATCACCAGTGCTCTAAAATATACACTTGTAACTCAAAATAATTAAAATGTCCAGATCGCACTATGTTTACTTAGAATACATGAACTACCGTAGAATACACATAAGGCTGCAGGCAGAAATGATGACAATCCGTTTCTCCGACATTGCTGGTATCCAATTTACCAATTTTTATTAAATCCCTTACAGGCTTAAAATTTAAAATTAATTTAAACATGTTTAGAAGTAAGTATTTATGGGTAAGTGACAGTTTTAAGCGCATAATCATGTTTTACCACTGAATTCTATATAAGACAGCAGCTGTATAAAATAACTAGTTATTTGCTTATATTACAGTATAGGTTAACTGTAGGGATTTATATTGCATGTTGATTATAGTCAACAAAAAGCATATTTTAAATTGATGTTTTTTGTTTCCTTTTGTAACGGGAAGTGATGGTGGAAGAATATTATTGAAAATCTTGATGACAATATTGCAAAACTTATTTCCCTAATTTCCAGACCTTCGTTTTAAGGACATTTATGCCTATTAAAAATTACGCTCGCCTCGCCAGCGTAGATGGTAGCGTGTCTACCTCACGTTCAAGAGGTCCCGAGTTCGAATCTCGGTCAGGGTGGGTTCCCTGGATAAGGTTTTTCCAGGTTTTTTCCCTTATCCTGAAAGACGAATGTCGGGTAACTAAGCTCCATGGACCCCGGACTCATTTGGGCATCATTTCAACCATGTCATTCAATCCGATATGACAATGTTGGAGGACGTAAATTACAAACAATAAAAAAAATACAAATGAAATGTCAAAACACTGCAACAGATTTGTTTATGTACAAGCATGCCAACCATTATTTTCTAGGCTTAGTATAAAAGAATATAGAGCAATGATTATATTGCGTCTAGTCCAGCCACATTGCTTGAAATATCCGGAAATTCCAAGCAAGCTGCAAGCTCTGTCCTATTTCTGGAACAACCGATTCCTGTATAAAGATAATCCCACCTGGAAAATGTCAAGTATCGCTGGCGATTACACAAACCCAAAATAACGAATATTTTGCATTAACGTCTTACACGCCTTGGCCCCTAAATGAGTGCAGCAAAGTGAACATTTGGAGTAAACGTATACAAATTAACTAAAGCGTTACAGTGTATCAACGTTTGCGAGAAGACAAAATTAAAAGTTAACAAGCCCTTAGTCGTATTTGCAACAGTTTTCAAATTATCAGCGACCTGAAAATTTTCTCCTAGCAATGCTTCCAGCTCTCAAGCATTTCGAGTATATATTCATAACTAAAACAAAGATTTCAATGACGTCTGCATCATAACCTTAACCACAATAACCTCAACATCAAGGTTAGTAAACTAAACCCAGGACAAGTTCACTGCACCTGCTGGGAACAATGAGTCATGGAAAGCGAGAGCTTCTCATCAATGCTACCTGTTTCCACAAACACGTCAACGAAGCAATTCACAAAAAAAGTTAGAAGTCTTTCAAGTTTCCTCCACAGATGTCATTTTCCATTAACCTAGGTTCTGTTGCTCTTTTTACTCTTTCATAGCTTGTAGGAAGTCTTGACATGTTATGTTGACAATTCTATTTCCTTTATCCAATGGCGTTCAAACAGCATAATGCAGCGTCTAGACGGGTATGCGATACACCATCACAAACTATTGCTCCAATCATTGAAAGAGACGAGACGTGGCCTGAACATCAGTGTTTCACCAGCTAGCATGAACAACCTCAGCATGCTCTCAAGTTTAATACATGTCCACACCAGATGTATATTCTACTCATTTGGAACGGTTGCAATATTGTGTATGTTGGAAAAATCGATAGATCAGTTGCAGAAGCAGGCCCTACTGTATCCCGTGCGATTTATGAGGACCTCCCACTCCTTGGCGTGAAAGAAAAGGTCCAAAGAACTTGCTAGCATGCTAGCTGTTCGATGTAATATCACTCACGAAGTTCACTCACAGTAGAGGTGGCTCTAAGTTTTGTGACATCCCATATTTACTTCACCAATTATGGGAAATTGAACATTTTTGTGTCGAAGAAAACGACAACGTACAATGCTTAATTTGTGCAGACTAGTTGAAGTTGGCATTTCGAAAGGTATCATAATTCTGAATGCGAACAACACGGAATGACATTTCACATGATTGAAATAGCCCTGATAACATTGATTTTGTTTATTTATTTCTGCATTTGTATAATCCTACATTTTTTAATTTGTAGGTGAAGTTAGATAGTTTAAAGAACTACAAGGTTACCTAAGGCGACTTTCAGGTTGATCAATGGCATGATCAGGAAGTTAAACCTAGTATTAGAGGTGTACAAATGCGAGTGGCTGTTACGTTTTAAATCACTGTCAGTCAAGAGGGTAAACTGAAGAGCCTCGTAATCACAGCAGGTTTTAGCCAGTGTTGTTTTGTAGCAATAAAATGCTTCTTTTTTTTCTGATCATAAATTGAGATTTAACGTCACTTATCAGCCTAAGAGTATAAAACAACAGCTACCATTGGGGCACAATTGAACATTAAATCCAACAACTAATATAAATTATTTGGATACTATGGTACAGCCACTTAAATTGTATGGTACAGTAGCTTTTGGTACATAAATATAATTTTCTGCATCATGAATGATCCTTAAGCACAACATTCAAAATGTAAAGGGGTTATTCCAAGTATTGCTTGTATACTTTTGCATGTTAGCTGTTGCACAATGATTTCATAAGCCTAGAATGAATTTAGTTTTATTTATCCCTCTCCCCGTTCTTAATGAAAGAATGATATAATGATCCGAAAGATGCCTCCGATGAATTCCTCCTCATAATTAATTTCCTAATATTCACTAATAAATTAATCATTCCCTTATATTTACATTAGTGAGTATTAAATACATATCAAATATCTTTGACCTCCCAATTATAACTTCTAAGTTATGGAAAAGCTATTTAGTATTCTGTAAGTGTTTTTTATCGATAAAAGAATAGTCGGATAATTACAACAGATGAAATTTTATATTCTTTTACTTTCTGCTTGGCCGTGCAGTTAATTTATTTCGTATCACAACACACGGAAACAATTTCCAAATAAGTAAACGTAAAACTGAGGGTATATGAAGATTACCAATCAATTTACACCTTTTGGAAATAACAGCGTGTAACCATCTAGAAAAGTAATTTCAGATGCTAATTATTATAAATATTACTTGAGTAATTGCTGATATTGTGTAAATAAGAACCAAAACAGCTTCTGTAGCCTAATGGTAGGCAAGCTAGCTTCCAAAACCACAGGTTTGATTTCCGTCTTGGAGATGAGAATTTTTTTTTACTCAGGATTACTTCCGCATTCTCCCTTGATTCTGGAAGCATGAGTAGAACTGCAAAGGCGTGCGAATTTAATATTTATAAAGAACGCACAACATAAACTAACCCGTTGATTATATCAGTAAACGAATGAATGTCGTTCCTCTAAAGGGAAAAGCCACCAGGTAATCTTACACGTTATAGGTATAATACAAACGGAAGAAACAAACAACTGAAAAACAAATTAGTATACTTTTTTATGGCCAGAGTATCTTATTTAATATCCAAGCCCGTAAATCTTCTGTTAACGTTTAGAGTGAAAAATATTAAAGTGGTCTATGCCCGCCTGAGCATTGCTACACAAGAGAAGCATTATGAAAGTTGCTTGAGTAGTTTACAGATTATCTACCTCTTCCAACCTAAACCACAGTTTGCACACTTGCATCCACGGTATCTTCGACCCAGCAACAGAATTCCCCTGATATCTGCTGCAATACAATTCTGATATTACGTAGGAGCATTGCGTGTAAACAGTACACATCTGTTTAACATTCATGTCTAAATTATAGCGTCTCTCATGAGCCAACTGAACAAACAGATCGCACTTTCTACAAATATCGATTATAATCATTATCAGACTAAAGGTATGTTTGGTTTACCACAGAGATCAGAAATAGTCTGCATCCTCGCTTCATGATATATAACGCTTAATAATATATAGAAATTTTTAGACTATAGAGGCAGATCGTGCAAATAACATGCTAGTGAAAGAGTTCATAATGTTCTCGCCTTATCTGTGCAGAATTATGAAAATCTTCATTCCAACCCCATTACTGAAGTTTGACTCTAAAGTTATACAAAGCTTTGTTTATAAATTCTAATAAAAACTCCAATATCAATGAAAAATGAATCTGCACATCTGAGGCCGCGCCGCGGCTCAGTGGTTAGATCGCTTGGCTCTCACCAAGGCGGCCCGGGTTCGATCCCAGGCGACCGCAAAGCGAGATTTGTGGTGGACAACACGGCGCTGGGGCGGGTTTTCTCCGGGACCTCCGGTTTCCCCCGCCATCTCATTCCACCGGTGCTCCATCTTCATCTCATATATCATCAGTCACCGCCTGCGGTGCCGTATGTAGTAAGAGCGGGCGTTAAACACTACACATTTCACTGCACATCTGAGAAAATTATTATTTAGTAATGTGTCTGATATTTTGTTCTTGCGAGTTTTTAATTATTGCTTTAGTACTCGCCTCCATGGGCTCCAAAAAGTGCAGTTAGATCTATGTAGAAACTTTACACCAAACTTTCCTTAGGCAAGATTTTTTTTTTTTTTTTCTTCTTTTTCTGATAAGGAGTCTTACTACTCACTTTTCTCACTTTGAGAAATAACTTCAGTTAAACTAGTCAATAACTTGTAGCTAATATTTAATTGCTGGATTAATTAAATCATAAGTAAAAACTAACAAAGAGGAAGTAAACACCCAGGTATAATTTAAATGTTTAACTTCAACTATCAAATGTTATAGTCTGCAAAAACAAACGTGTCAACAGATATACCATCTTAAATTCCCACTTCTTTGGGAACTTTTATCGGATCGATAAGTAAATTAAAGTATTCAGAAACGAATTTCCAGTACTTATTATAGATTTTATTCTCACTTCTTAAAAGGAAATAAAAGCTAACTTGGCCATTCTATAGAAGAGACAGGGTAACCGCTTGTTCGGGCCTTTTAGGGCCACTAGGCTGGAAAATTATTCTTCCGGGGTCTTCTTAGAAGAGGAATGATTAGATGTCTATGCATCGCGGCCTCTGAGCATTTTATTAGTTCCATTCATCCGACATAAACTATCATTTGAAGAAAAATTTCTTGAAATTACAGTTAGATAAATAGCAGTATTTTTCCCTTCCCAATACGCATATCAACACTGTATACACAGTGTTCTCGGCTAACAGACCGAGAACTTTTAACATCAATTCGCAAGTCTATCCTGATGGATAGTACAAACCTCTGAGGAGGCTATTATAACTGAGGTGCGTTCCAAAGATGGCTTATTTAAAATGTTTCATAATCCATACAACTGCACTAAGCATATTTCATTTATACCGGCATATTTAATGATCGCTTAGTCGTCACTACAAATATAAATAACTTACAAACATTTACGTACCTCTTAAAGGGTTGCTTCGCCATGTTTCATTTAGAATCCATTGTTTTGTTGCGGAAGTTCAATAATAAAGAGGATTCTATCATTCAGCACTTATATTACAACTAGGAATTAAAGTTACCCAAAATAGTTTTATTTATGTTAAGTATGGTACAGTAGTTTATTTCCTTAGCAAGAACTACTTTAAACAGTACTTCCTCGGATTAAAATATTAGTGGATGAATTGTCTCACTACAAGAAACTGATATGCGGAATACCACAATTGAAGCTGTAGTAGATTCTAAAAGAAAAAAACTTTCCTTCTGGCGTAATTCACAGAAAACAAGAACAAAATGGAGATTATTATTATAAGACTTGAATCTTGGAATATTTCGCAAGATATCCTACAAGGCAGTTCCCCAATATACTATTCCCTGAAATACAAAGAAGTCTTTTAACAAAATCCCTTAAGGAAAACGCACAAAGCGGCGCACCATTAATTCACCCTCTTCTCTTCCTAAATAACGTCCAAGTGTGGTCCTAAGAGAACCTCAAAATAGATTTCAAGAGACCTCATTAAGTGTGTGCCACCAATTTCTGTCGCGACTTCTCAGGTCAGGAAGTTACAACTTGACTTAACATTTAACATAAACAAAATTGTTCTACACTGCAATACGTTTCACTTGCCTATTGAACTAAGAGTATGACACTACTCCTGCATGTTACATTATCACTTGCAAGTATAACGAAACTTAGAAAACTTCTGTTCTACTTGCTGATAGTCCGTTATAACAATAAAAATGGCACAGGCAAAAGTCAAATGATAACATAAAATAAACAAGTGCAGATTTTCTCTTTGTTCTGCCTTTATGGCTTATTTTACAACCTGCCATTCTTGTTTGGAAAAATCGTAATTCCAACATCTAGGTCGTGTTTTACCGATCTGTCTATAGTGCCTTCTATAGATAATGCGACTCTTGATTCTCCTCGACCTGCTGCAGTAACTTCGGAATTATCGCGTGTGCTTGTCAGTTAAATGTGATGGGTAAACAAGCGACGGGACGCCAGTAACGAACAAAACTACAACTATTGCAAGAACTACAGATGCAAGATTTTTCAGGTATTAGTAACAGGAAGAAAGACAGCTTGGCTCTCACCAAGGCAGCCCGGATTCGATCCCAGGCGACCGCAACGTGAGATTTGTGATGGACAACATGGTGCTGGGGCGGGTTTTCTCCGGAACCTCCGGTTTCCCCCGCAAGCATTCCATTGTTTGCTCCATCATCTTTCCTATCACCTCATCTCTCGTTCTTTCACTTCCGACGTTGGGCTGATCCCTCATCCCAGAATCTCTCTGATCAGGAAACCTCTGATTCTCAATCCGTAGCCTACGGGCCCCGAGGTTGCGCGGTTCAGAATGCCCTATGTTCCATTTAACGAATTACAGGAATTCATTCAGTAACAGGAAAAAGCAATATTTCACCACGCTATATGTACAGCGCATTGCGTCAGTGTCTCGGAGGTGTACCGAACTATGTATGCCCGTTTCCTTTTTAACAATTGCTTTTACGATAGTAAAACTGTTATTGCATTTTTTGGTATATAAAATTGTATCCAGAAAGAGCAGAAAAGATCTACTAAAATATTCTTTCATGTATCATGTTTGCATTAAAAAGCTTCAACCGACTGCTACAAAAACGTTTAGATTGCAAATATAAGTTCAGACAACGTTTCTGAAGCGAAACCATTTTGAATAATAATTAAAGGCAACGTGAGGGGGGTGAAGAGAAAAGCTTTCAGCTCCTGTCCTGAATATTTTTCTCTTCTTTCTCCGCTCACCCCACCCCCCTTTTTACGTCACCTTTAACTAATGTATAGTGCAGTACACCTGTTAGCGAGTTTTAAAATCTGTAATAACATATTTCTCCAAGCACCTTGCGCCATAAAACTAATTAACATTTGAGTGTTGGACCTCTAACATTTTAAAAAATTTTATACTTAGGTATAGTCCTCGTATGTTTTTAAAAAGCACTCCACGATTTTAATGTCATGACGGCACGTTGGCTATGTTAGCTCAATAATTAACAGCAACCGGGCAGAGACCGGGAGATCCGTGGTTCAAATCCCGGCCATGACATTGAATTTTTCAGTCTGACTCTATCTAATTTTTAGCCTACACACGGCTAAATTTCCATCAATTTACCTAATAGTAGTAACTATAAAGCCTGAGACTTACATATAGTAAGTCGCTACAAAAAGGGGCGTATCTCACTAAATATGTGAATCCCTAGTAGTTTACCGGGAAACATAGCAGTCAGTTGGAGAATTTAATGTCATGACGGCAGGTTGGCCATGGTGGCTCAATGGTTAAGCGCAACCAGACAGAGACCGGGAGAACTGTGGTTCAAATCCCGACCATAGCATTGAATTTTTCAATCTGAAATGTATCTATCCAATTCTTAGTCTACACACGACTAGTGTGGAAGAACGATTAAATTTCCATCAACTTACATAATAGTGATACCTATAAAGCCTGGGACTTACGTACTAGCATAGTAAGTTGTCACAAAGAGGGACGTATCTCCCTGTATATGAGAACTCCTAGTGGTGTGCCGAGAAGCATACGATTCAGTTGGAGAATTTAATGTCACGACGGCAGGTTGGCTATTGTACCTCAATGGTTAAGAGCAACCGGACGGACACTGGGAGATCCATGGTTCAAATCCCGGCCATGGCATTGACATTTTCAGTATATTTTTTATGAACAGTTGGTAGAATTGCAAATAAAGTCACTGGATATAACACCAAAACTTTTCACCTTCATTGTCAAAGAATGTTTTAATTACTTTTATAAGCAAAACCAATCAATCTTCATACAAGTAAACAGTGACTATCACGAGGCAAACATTATCAAAAGCCTTGTCCATATTTTATCATCTCGGGAAACGCCAGAAGTATCTCAAAATATCTACATTTACAAAGAGCATGTTAAAATGCCAGTAATAGCAATAACTTGTAAAGCATGTACATAAGGGCAGAGTTATAAAGTTCTATAACCATATTGAACCGTTTGCCAGACAGTGCAAGTACACTTATGTTTCAAATTAGAAACCATTTTTCTCCACAAACGCAAGAAGCCGTCCGTTCACGCAAGAGAAGCTAAAGATTTAATTATCCATATAAAGGTAGTACATCCATATATCTCTATATACCTCATGACTGAAGAAGGAAGATACATTATAAACACCTAGAGTAATAAAGTAAAGAAAGAAATGTCAAGTTGTTCGACTCTTCACGCTTTGGTTTGATTTCAACATAAACTACTAAAATTGGTTTTATATTCCACCCTCAGTTATTTTAAACCACAGTGTGTGCACCTACAAGGTCTGTTCAAAAAGTATCGCGAATTGTGTGTTTGCTTTTTTTTTTTCAAAAAAAATATTTATTTATTCATGAATATCTATTTTAAATCCTTCAAAGTAATCCACGCCACTTGTGCCAACGTTTTTTCTTTTCCAATTCTCGAAGCATTTAGAACAAAATAGTTTCTTTTTTTGTGATAGTGTTCAGCTGCTCCTGCGATGCCGTCTATCTTCTCAAGCGTGGCATAGCGCTTCATGGGTCTCTTCAGTTTTGGGAAGAAAAAAAAAGGTCAGAGGGATCCAGGTCTGGACAGTACGGTGGCTGCGGAATCATAAGTATGTTGCTTTTGGCCAAAACTTCGCGCACAAGCAACAATAGGTGAGCAGGATTGTTATCATGGTGCAAAAGCCAATTTTTGTTCTTCCACAAATTCGGGCGTTTCTGTCAGATTGCTTTGCGCAAATTGCCCATAACTTGCAGGTAATATTCCTTATTGACCATTCTACTCTCTGGCAAGAACTCATGATGCACCACGCCCCTGCAATCGCAGAAAACTATAACTTCACATTCGACCGAACTTAGCGCGCTTTTTTCTGTCTTGGCTCGAGTAGCAGCATCCATTAAGATGATTGAGCTTAAGTTTCCACGTTATAACCATAAACCCATGATTTGTCACCAGTTATGACAACTCCTTAGCAACGTTAGTGCGATGGTGTTTTTGGTCCAAATTGAGCAACTTTGGTAAGGATTTTGCGGCGACCCGTCTCATGGTCCATTGACCAAAATCGAATGGCACGAGCCAATCGATATGTTTAGGTCCTCAGCAACTTCTCCAATGGCGATTCGAAGGTTGGCCAACACTACTTTCTTCACTACTTTAATGTTTTCGCCTGTTGTGAACGAGCTCGGGCGTCCGGGACGCTCTTCGTCGTCACGTCTGCTCGACCATCTGATAACCTTTTGTACCACCGATAAACGTTGCTTCCGTCCAAGGTAGCTTCATCCGCGCATTTAATTTTGTTTTGTTTTTCACATACGTCCAAGCAATAAGGCTGTCAACAATTAACTGAACATTCAAAATGGCCGAGCTTGCCAACATAAGTGAGGGACATGAGTACCAACATAATGCCACAAAACAATCGAAAATCGAATATACGTAGCCCACGAACATGCAAAATTCGCGATATATTTTGAACAGACCGCGTATATGTTGATGTTCCTCACAAAGATATACGCAAAGGTGTGAACAAACATTCACCACTACGGAGTTGCAAAATAGTCAAGTTTTCAAATTAGCGTAATTTGCTGGTCTGTCAGAAGAATTAAACCCCACCCAATTCCAATGCACAATCAACATAACCCGAAATTTAGGAATGCATTAAGTAAACCATTTATAATACAAATTGCACAGTCTATAGGATATGAGTAATAGCTTATTTGGTGACAACAAAGCACACATTCGAAAGAATGTAATTAATTTTTGAATATGAACCTGTGTTTCAAAACGACACCTAATTTTTTTTTAAGTTAGATTTTTACTGCATAAGAGCAAAGCATTTCAGAGGACGCAGATTTCTATTCTGTTTATACTTGACCGTGGCCTTGACGACCTTATCACTGCAGAAAGAACTTCAAGGGTCACGCTACGCTTCTTGTGAGAAAAACAAAAGATTAGGTTGTCTGACACGCAAGGAGGGACACTGCATGCAGCAATATTGCCGCAGTCTCCCGCTAAACAAAAGAAGCCTTATCACGTTTGGCTTGCTTCCCCTAGTACATACATGCACCAGTTTACCTAAATATCACAATTTAAAGTCATTGAATATGGAGAAGTTATTTAACAACGTTTCAACACCGTGTGAATTCACAACATAAGCATTTTAAAAACTGCATAAACTTATTAAAATACACGCCTATTTTAATTATGCAGTGGGTGGTGCTTGGTAACATCAGCTCTAGTATTGCATATTTCGTCCCTCTTAAAGTTCTACATAAAAAGCCAGATAAAAGATCATGCTTTCTTTAAAATACAGCGGAAAAGTACAAGTACCTAACCCTGCTGCTGCCCTTAGGACAAATCCTTTTCAAAAACGGAATGAAGAGCCAACGTTAACGAATCTTGCTTCACAACGACTAAATGGTTTTAACAAAAAAGAGGCGGAAGGAGAAAAAATACGTTAATTGCAAGGAAAGGAAAAGCTGAGGAAGAGAAATCGCCTGAAGATTGAGATAAGAGGTTCTGTTTTCCTTCTCGTCTAGACGCCAGAGCTCTTGTACACTGCATTACAATAGCTCTCGACGTGCTGCATCTCATGGGTCGATATGGTTTCACCCCTCCATCAGCAGAGGGAAAAAAACCAGCTTCTGGTCCACCGAAAACTCTTTACCTTAATCCCCCGCTGCAATATGCCTGTCGACGTGGAGCAATGGAACGTAACATTGCTGCTCAAGTCAATATTTGAGTCTAGGAAAACCTTACCAAGATGAAACTGGAAACGAAACGTCCACAAAGAACAAGGTAATATTGTAGTATTGTGGAAGGGCCACCTTACTTTTATTTTGTTTTACGAAAACGTGCCTTGAAACGAAAGTACGAATACAGAAATGATCTCGGGATCTAAAGCTAACCGATATTCATTAAGACTAAAGAAACGCGGTCAGGCAGTCTGACCATCCTAAGTTCGAACAAAGACCAGGACTCTGCTCGTGATGTCGTGGCTGCGTTACAGTGAACGAGAGAGAGAGAGAGAGAGAGAGAGAGAGAGAGAGAGAGAGAGAGAGAGAGAGAGAGAGAGAGAGAGGGATAAGTGCTTACCCAATATTTTTATGTGTTGCACTTATATGACTTTCTCTAATCTAGTAAAACTACTTTTACAAACGCTTACTCCTTGATCAATTTCATGTTAATGGAGATAAACGTTATCTTATCCTAAATTTCTTGTAAGTACAAAGAGAATATGAGAATGCAGTAGGTTTAAGAAATAGTGAACTCTTTAATGCTGCTCGCTATGTGATACCGCTAAAATTCCGTTGTCTTTGAATGGCCAACAGTTAAAAAAATGAAAAATAGCTTCCAATTTGAGAAATATATAAGTATTGGAAAATTCAGAAAAATATAACAAGGAATATCTCCAAAATGATTCACTTAAAAAAGTATCGGTAATAAATTGTGTATTTTAAAGAGATCCGCATTTTTGTACAGTAAGGTTTTTCTCTTATAGTTTCCCAATTATGCAAATATAATCCAGAATGTAGAGGACTTTCCCACAAAATTCAATGTATACCTATATGAAAATATCTCCATCGTATCATACTTTGGTCGCTCCAGGCTGAGTGGCTGGCTCTCAATAAGGCGGTCTGGGTTCGATCCCAGGAGACCGCAAATTGAGATTTGTGGTGGACAACATGGTGCTGGGGTGGATTTTCTCCGCATCCTCCAGTTTCCCCCGCCAGCATTCCACCGACTGCTCCATCATCTTTCCAATCACCTCATCTCTCTCGTACTTTAACTTCCGTCGTTGGGCTGATCACTCATCCCGGAATCTCTATGATGAGGAATTCTCTGATCCTCAACCCGTTGCCTAAGGGATACGAGATTGTGCGGTTCAGAAGACCTTATATCTCACTTAAGGAAATATAGGAATTCATTCACTCATTCATATGATATTTTAATCGAAATCGTTAGAGCCCTTTTTTTTGAGAAAATAAATTTCGATAACATTTTTTCTAGATCTTCTCGGGAAACAAGCCAGGTGAAAAGACGATATGTATATCCAGCTATACATTTTGTGGTTCTAATATTTCTTAAAATATCATGATGATGGGAGAGATGTACGCTCCCGAAACATCGATTTCTAATCGTCTTTTCACCTGGCTTGTTTCCCGAGAAAAAAATGTGTAACGTTTAACGCCCGCTTTTACTACATACGGCACCGCAGGCGGTGACACTGATGATACATGAGATGAAGATGGAGCACCGGTGGAATGAGATGGCGGGGGAAACCGGAGGTCCCGGAGAAAACCCGCCCCAGCGCCGTGTTGTCCATCACAAATCTCACTTTGCGGTCGCCTGGGATCCAACCCGGGCCGCCTTGGTGAGAGCCAAGCGGTCTAACCACTGAGCCACGGCGCGGCCGAATGTCTTTTCTGGCAAGTCACATAGACCAGGCCATAACATTTTCATAAGTTTATCAAAGTTTCTCTTCCGACCTGGAAGAAGCACATGGGGTGAGTGCAATGAATTCGCCCGGGCAAGAGAATTCGGGTAATGTACCTACTCAGAACAGCAATTTATGAACTGTGAAGCAAGTTTTTATTTACTACGCAAAAAACATTTTTTTCTTCAAAACTGGTCCGGGTTGAAGAGGTTTTATTTTACTGTATGCATACCTGTTTGAGCCAAATTTGTAAGCTGCATACACTATCTACATTTGATCCATGGTTTCAGATATACAATTCGACATTTAACTTAGATTTTTCATAATCTAAGTTAATCTAAGTTTTTTTTTTAATCTAACTTTTTTCATAAAGTAGTGAGATTGGTCAGCAGCTCACCTTTGAGCAAAATCATCTCGGATATGTTAGAACCTATCTCGGTTATTCATTCTATTTGAATCACTTCTTCAAAAATGGACAGCTGAATGAATTAACTGTCGCTTTTTACAACAAATTTAGGGAGAAGATTAAGTATTAAAATCACTGTCGCAGACAATACCATTGTATACCAATTCTATATGCTCAAATCTCGGGTTCAGTTTAAGCTGGGTGGTCCCCTAAAACTTGAATTTCTTAATTCTACCAATACACGCAAGGTAAATCTTTAAAGTGAAACATTTTCACAGTTTTCTCCGGAACAAAGTGAAGTACTCGGTATGCTTGGGGCAGCATTCAATGAGCGTTATTGAGATGGACATCGAAAAATTTACTTTAGAAATACCGCGAATTTGGTGTGTGTGTGTGTGTGTGTGTGTGTGTGTGTGTGTGTGTGTGTGTGTGTCTGTGTGTGTAAAAGAGCTGAATAACCGAATTATGTAATGCTGATACAATGCAAACCAGTAGCCACTTATGGATAACAAGCTAACTCTTGGAATCTGTACTATGAAAGAATCTCAGTGTGTGAAAGATGTCTTCCAAAACCTGCTGAAGATTCTACACTGTCTAATGAAAGTGACGTTTGTAAAGAGGTTTCAGGAAGAGTAATACGGCAATAAATGGAGCCTTTGTTCACGTTGAATAACACTACACAATTGAGATTCAGCAATCTGAACCTCCACCGAGGAAATCCATTGCAATAATCCGCTGAACCGTTGCGTAGTTTTCCTTTCGTCGGCAAACCGGTACTGTATTAAGGCTGGAGGAAACCGCAATAAAAATCCAAGCGGAACTTCACTTGTCTGGCTATCTGGATTGTCACCATTCCTTCAGGAAACGGGTTATTAATGTCCTCTTTAACTTCTAGGAATAACGCCTATGTATGGCTTTGATCTGTGTACCCGGTGATTATAAAGTAGTATCATAAGAGACTGGGAGGTTTAGAACATATTTGTGATTGTATACCATAAGATTAGTTAAGTTTAAAACGTTAAGTTTTATATATATTGTCGCGGCGACGAGTATAAAAAGGTTCGGCGGAAATAAACAACAGACGGATAGTGTTTCATGGAGATAAAGAGCTTGCATAAGAAGATAAACATAGCGCCGGAGATAAAAGACTTACCGACACAGATAAGTGAAGTAAATGGAAATTTCTAGTGACTTCTTGATTGATAGAGATATTTCGGTTTCTGGTTTGTTTTAGAACAGTCTAGAAATTATCAGTGAGGTACTTAAGGGAGCGACGACTCGCCAAGAGTCAGTCGTAAGCAGTAAATAGCTGAGCTGATGTAAACAGATGTAATCAGGACGCTGTTTGTTATTGTCATCGACCTTCGTAGATTGTGTTGTGTATGTGACGTAATGCTATGTGAGAACTGAACAGTGTATTTCTACGGAAATAAAGAACATTTGTAATATCTGCAACTCGGACTTTTAATTCTCTGAACCCACAAAGTCACAACTGGTGTCAGAAGTGGGATATACCAAAATGGAGGCAGCATTGGAAAAGATTTTAGTGGAACAGAAAGAAATGAAGACGGCTAACGACATCACCGAAAAGATGGAAGAAATGAAGGCCGAATTGACAACGAAAACGGAAGCTGCAAACAACAACTTGGCCGCGACGATGGCCGCGAAGATGACCGAACTGACAACGGAAATGAAAGCGGCGAACAATAGCCTAGCAACCGAAACGAAGGCTGCGAATGAGGCCCTCACCGCAAAGTTTGAGGAGCAGATGGCTGGCGTAAAGGAGGACGTCACAGAGTTGGGCGAGCGCGTCGAAGACCTGGCGAGCCGCGTTAACGAGCTGGAGGGAAATGCCGACAGCAACACAAAGTCCCTAAACGCCATGGTGGAGGACATCGTCGGCAGGACGTTAAAGGATTTAAAGGTCGACGCGCCGGCACGCGACAGAACGTCTACGCGCGTCAAACCCCCTAAATACGACGGCGCAACAACTTTTGAAGTCTTCCGCCGTCAATTCGACACGGTGGCCAAACAGAACAAGTGGTCACCAGAGGAAGAGGCCGCACAGCTAATAGCCAGTCTGCAGGGACGGGCCGCCTGTATGCGGTCCAGAGAGCGGCGGCACCCAAGGACATCTGGGACGCCCTGGAGAATCGCTTTGGAAACCACCGCTTAACCGCAGCGTACCGCAGCCAGCTGAAGGCAAGGGCACAGCGGACAGGGGAGACGCTGCAGGAGTTCCCTGGCAATTGAGCAACTGACTAGCAAAGCCTTAGTCGACCTCCCACCAGAGCTCCTAACCCGGGAAGCCGTCTACAAATTCGTTGACAAGGTACGAGACACGGCGACTACAAAACCATCTACGATGATGATGATGATGATGATGATGATGATGATGGATATAGGGGCCCTCAACTGCAGCGGTTATCAGCGCCCTTTTAAAAACTACTCATGGCAAAAGCCAGATATAAAAGTTTCTAAAAACTATACTAATGTAAATAAACCTATTAAAACTACATGTACATAAAAAGGGGAAAAAAAATCAAAACCTACTAAAAATTATGTTCGTTAAATTCTAAAGTCTAAACGAGAAAAGAATCTAAAAACCTTCTCCACTACTGTGTTATCGTCCGCTAGCATTTCTGCAAAGCTGACCGGCAGCTGCAGAGATGTTCTAAGGGCTGCTAGGTGAAAACACTCTAGCAGCACGTGAAACCATCTACGAGGCGCTAACGGCAGCACTAAGGATGGAGGCGGCCAAGGTGACGGCTACCCCGACTTCCAGAACAAGGAGTATCCGCTATAATGGAGACCAGTCGAGGGACGCCGGAGAAGACCTAGTGGCCTGTGTTGGGGGTGTGGACAGCCGGGACACCACACGATGGTGTTAACTTGAATACGTTGGGTTGCTGGTACTTTGGATTTTTAATCACTAATGATTAATTAATTAATATTAATTAATAATTAATTACTTAATTAATAATTAATAATCACGCACACATTCGCACTCTCATTCATACTTCCTGACTGGGGAAAAACCGCACCCCCAGCTGGGACCCCTCAAATGATAGCCAGGTGTTCTACCGACTGATCTACGGGCCCAGCCCCCTTGAAAGCCTTGATTTGCGTCTACCCCATTTGTCCCGTATTTCGAATCTGCCTTTGGTGGCCGGATGCTGGCATTCTTTAATCTGCTAAAGTTGATGATAAAAATAGCATTTTTTTAACTTTCTCCACTACGTATCCAGTAAGTAGATACGTATTATATTCTACCAAAAGCTTCCATATGTATTTCACCATAAATACGTCTTCTGAGACATCCCTAAAAGCAAATATATTTTGGACTAAGGTGTCTATACAGCAACACCTAAAATACGATAAATACCAAAATATGCGACACGAAGATTTTCCAGGAAATCGCCGACACCAAGTTATTATTAAATTATTATATTACATATCAATTAGTACTGAAACAAGTTTTGGAAAATCACAATCTGTTCTGAATGTGAGGCTAAGCTGCGAAGATTAAACATTTCTGTGCTACACTGACTTAGGGTATTCTGCGTACATGTGCATGGATAGCGTGTGTATTTTCAATCTGCTAATTTTCAGTTGCCTCCCCTTAAACGGCTATTTTACCATAGAAATGCATCTTTCACCTTGAAACAACAAAAATGAAGGCAGTCTTCGTAGAGACTCAGGTTTCAGCTAACTTTTTAGAAACGGTAACAAAGACATTGAAAGTGAACAACTTTTCCCTCAACTTTTCGCTACTCTGTGAAAACTCTCATGCTTTCAGTTTCAAGGCACATCAAACGAGTTCTTCAAAACTTTCTTCGCTTCGGTTACAGCATTACACGGATGAAACAGCATATCGTTCATGTTAAAAGGAACAGAACTGCATGATGAGTACAAAGGAAAACAAATTTATTACATTCTCTTTGATTACACAAGTGGAATACCTTACGCTGGTCAGCAAGGAAAGGATTTTCATAAAAATAAAAGCATTATGTTACGTGAGCAGCCAGATGGAAGGGCGTCCTGTAATTGCAGCCCAGTATCGCAAGCAGACCATAGTGGTACAAAGGGTTGTGCTTCTAACGTGACCCCTGATGAAGGGGAGATCCGGAAGACGTGCGGGACCGAGATCCCTAATTTTCATCACATCAATCCCTAGCCACCCAAAACTAGAAGTCCCGGGAATGGTGGACACATTCCCAGAAAGGAAGGAGAGCCCAGCAGTTCCACTAAGCGAAAGGGAGAAATTTTTCCACAGCTCAAATTTCGCGTCCTGCTGCAACATACGAACCGCCGTTGCCTGGTCCTACAACCCTGAGACTCTTGAGGAGAAATAGATGAAAGAAATTGTGGTGATAGCAAGAAATGGAGGAAGGAAACCACTCCAGCATCCGCCTATCTATCGACAGGAATTGAATCAGAACGCGAGCTTTTTATGTTACTCAGTAAACTAAGTGAAATGGTCATAAGAACTATAAACCAGTCAACTGTTAGAACATTTAATTATGCAACATTTCGGCATCCTATGTTAATTTAAGTAGAATATTTTCATTGAAGCTACTGCTAAACATTCATGCTGTTTATCGAGATATATTTTCGGAAGTGATTATATTATCATGCTTAGCAAGAATAAATGTTCAAGCAATTTCTAAGTTCAGCACTGAAACTTACATGATATTGCAATGGAAACCAAATCTTCCAGGCAGAAGCAAAATGCATTAACTTACATAAATCTTTGCTTTCGATACTACATGTCTTCAGTTGGGAAACGAAAAACTGTATAACACATTGTTTTACTCTTTGCAATCCTCTAATTCGGGCATTAATTCTATAGAATATTATTTTATTACAAATGTGACAAGTGTTAAACGTTAACTTCTAAACATTCTACTTTATTTCAATAAGCAGTTAACCAATCGGAACATGACGTTGCCATCGCATTCTTTAACTCTTTCCAGTCAAATGTTAACCCAGTTTAGATGAATCTGTTATACCAGAAACATATCTCTCTCTCTCTTCGATTTGCGGGCGCGCCGTGGCTCAGTGGTTAGACCGCTTGGCTCTCACCAAGGCGGCCTGGGTTCGATCCCAGGCGACCGCAAAGTGAGATTTGTTGTGGACAACACGGCGCTGGGGCGGGTTTTCTCCGTGATCTCCGGTTTCCCCCGTCATCTCATTCCACCGGTGAGCCATCTTCATCTCATGTATCATCAGTGCCATCGCCTGTGGTGCCGTATGTAGTAAAAGCAGGCGTAAACACTACACATTTCATTTCTTCGATTTTCAATCATGTATTGAGTTATCGTAGACAAGTGCACAAATTTTTTTTCTTTCAAATTTACAGTATTGTTCACTCATCGGTAAACCAGAAACAAAGTGTGCCTTGAAGACAAGTAGCTACAACGACATCTGTTTTTATAAATGTGGAATACAAATTAAACACGGCGCTTATTAGCTCCTTTCTTAAACGTTACGCGAACACACTCTCTATATCGCATTAGAGTGAAAATGCCGTGATTACGAGCTCTTGTTACCTCAGATAAGTGTCTGGCTAACAAGCAGTTAAGCCAATTATCCATTGGCCCTACACTGCTGGGGAAGAAAATTAAGGCGAACCCGGATATCTGAAAATAACCCTATTATCGTATTTAAATTACACTAATCTACTCGGGAAACAAGATGGAAAATGATTGCAATGTAATTACATTTTCTCCTTATACCACAAACAACTTATGGAATTAACGAAAACAAGTCGAAATAACTTATTCCTTAACTACATGATGAATTGCATTCTAAGAAATATAAAGAACATACTAAATGTTTTACTGCGATCCTGCACTAGTACATAGATTATAAATAGAAAAGCTTCAATATC